>DF357709.1:10919-40883 GCA_000787875.1 Solanum virginianum | reverse complement strand
CGGGTCAAGCCTTCCCCCAACCCATCTCGCTTTAATCCGCCCTATTGCCATCCCTATTTAGGACTGCGACTTAGGAGTTGTTTTGAATTTTTGAAGGCTCTAGAAGAATTCAAAGCGCCAGCAGAGTCTTGTGATAAGCTTTACTGGAAACCTGCAAAGATGGTTTTTTAAACAAATTCTGCTTATCACACATTGTCTGATTTGGATTAACAAATACCACATTGATCCTGGAGTTATATTTGGAAAGTTAAGGTTCCTACAAAAGTTTTGTGCTTTTTCCTGGTTAGTGGCAAGAGAGGCTAGCCTGACTCAAGAGAATCTAAGGAGAAGGAGATTCCAATTATGCTCTAGATATCCTTTTTGTGGTTTAGAAACAGAATCCAATGGTCATCTCTTTCTTCACTATTTTGTAAATTGTCTTCTGTAGCAACTTCTCTTAACATGCGGGCCTCCAGTGGCGTATGCCTTCGAACACTAGTGACCGGCTAAAAAGTTGGAATTGCAAGGCAGACAGAAGAAATGGTGGAGATTGGTTCCTGCTTATATATGGTGGACAGTTTGTTAAGAAAGAAATTTAAGAATTTTCTAAGAAAGAAGTAGCTCTTTACAGAATTTAAAGATGAAGTGCTTTCTTCTTTTTCATCTTTGATGTAAAATATGTTCTGTTGAGGAGGCAGTACCCTTAGTAGATAAGATAGGTGCGCAACTGTCAGGATTTCATAGTTGGATCTGTTGTCCTTTCTCTCTGTATTTATGGTTTTGGCACTATCCTAGTGCCTTTTTCTTTAAAATTTAAGTCATCATTCTCAGAAAAAAAAAAGGTAAGAAGCCTCATTTATACCGTTACTGTGCCATACTATGTGAAATATTAAGATAACATAGTACATGTAACTGGAAATAGCTTGTCCAGCTGACCTTGCCCCTCTCCAAAAAAATCTTGGGACTGAGAAGGGATATAAATTCCTATTTAAGCAATCAAAGTAACAAATAAAAACCTAAAAGTATATTCTCCTGATCTCCTCAATATGAAGCATTAAGAACAGTTGGGAAGACTAAGCTCCATAAAGCTAGATGTTAGATGGATAAAAGAGCAAATGAAACAAAGGCGCGCATGATTTTCAAAATCAAAAGGCATTTTGCAAATGAAAATGGCAAAAAGATCGGGACAATAATAGTGAGAATGATGTAGGAAACACTAAAAATCTTTTTTATTTCACTTGTATTTTGGTGTGAGGGGAGAACACCATGCCAAATGGGTAGCAAGTCAGACTAGGTGGAAGACAACTGATGTGGAGTCACATCCACTCTCCTGATCTCCTCAATCTGAAGCATTAAGAACAGGTGGGAAGATTAAGCTCCATAAAGCTAGATGTTAACTGATCTGGAGTCGCATCCACTCTCCTGATCTCCTCAATATGAAGCATTAAGAACAGTCGGGAAGGTTAAGCTCCATAAGCTAGATTTTAGATGGATAAAAGAGCAAATGAAACTAAGGCGCACATGATTTCCAAAATCAAAGTAGAAGGCATTTTGCAAATGAAATGGCAAAAAGAGTGGGATGATAATAGTGAGAATAATGTGGGAAACACTAAAAATCTTTTGTATTTCACTTGTATTTTTGGTGTGAGGAAAGAACACCATGCCGAATGGGTAGTAAGTCAGACTAGGTGGAAGACAACTGATATGGAGTCACATCCACCTCCTCTACATATTTTCAAACACCCACTCTATGTTTATTAATGAAACTTTGTTCGATTTGTCCAAAAAAGTTTTGCAAAAAAGCATAGGGTATCCTCAAAATTAAAAAAGAGAGGGATGATCATACTTACTGTAAGCAAAAAAGCTTTTAGCGTATCTATCTCATGTGCTTCAATAACATCTTTGCGCCAATTTTGGGAGTGGTGTGAATTCAACCAAGGGCCCGACAGAAGTCCATGAAGACGATCCTCAATGCTTAATATATAGCAAAGGACATTAACAAGATGGCTTTCCCTGTTCCTCCTAGAATGAACACCCAATGCATCACTAGAAAAACTTTCTGGAGCAGGACCTGTGTTATTCAGGATGAACAAGCAGTCCTTTTCACATTCCCGAACTTTGCAAGAGAAGCACCACCCACATTCTTCTTTCCTAGCATCAATCTTCATATTCTGAACATTGGGCCAGCAAAATTCGATAGATTTGCTAGATATGGCCTTCAGCTGCACTGAGATTATCTCATCCACTGTTTTTTTAGCATCTTCACCAGACTTACCAGGTGATTTCTTTGTTAACTCTTCAACAACTGATGATGCTATTCGTGCAAAGCTATAAAAGTTTACATAACTTTCTGCGCACTGCTCTTTCGACATGATTTCTTTGCTGCTCGTTGTTGACGGCCCTAAGTCCACAGACTCATCGCCCGTTCTTTCCCTGAGAAGTCTACTGGTCTCCATAACTTTTGAGGTAAGATTAGAATCTTCAAAAATTCCACCCTCCTTGTAATTTTGATTGTCTGCAACAACCTGAGATATTTCAGCTGATCCTTCAGACCCTGGCAATATATTTCCCATCTTCATTGATGGATCAACCGTCTCTGACTCGTCATATCCCACATCATCAGAACATGATGAGAGCTTTTCCGCTTGCTTTCCTTCATTTATCTTCTCTTTATGTTGCGACAGAATTAATGCCGGACAATTTGAGGGCATAGTTTTCTGCTGGGCAACCAGATCAAACTTTGCGCCTGCAGCCATATAATTTGTATCCCAAAACTTCATAATCGCTCTCAATACAGTTCCATAGACATTTTCTGATGACTTCAGCATCCCAATAACCAGAGCCAAATCATTTCTATGGTAATACTTAGATGAGAACTCATCCTTGCATGGATCTGACCTGCAAGAACAACAGCACAAACTCATGTCAGAGTGAAAATAATTAAGTTCTATTTTATGCCAAGAAACTTGGAGAAATTGATAAGGGTATCAACAACAACATACCCAGGAAACAGTGTCCGAACATTATGTAGAACTTAACAACTTAAATGCGGGAAATCCCATATCCAAGCAGTACTACCAGAAAGTAAATACCAAACCATGAAAGATGGTATTCTATAAATGACCACCAATCTCCTAGGTGAACATGAACCTTGTGGGTGCACCAAAAAGGAAAAATAAAACATGAGACTATTTCTCAATAGTACAAATACAACATCATTTTTATCTCATCAACTCTCTTATTCCTCTCCTTCCACATAACCATAAAGGATTAAGAGGGACAACATCTCATGCCCTGTGTCTTCTCTTCCTCCTCCCATGGTAAAAAACAACCATTGTAAAGCAAGAGTCGTGCTTTTAATCCTCCAAGCAACCACAAAATGAAATTTATACCATTTGATACCTCTAACAGCCAAAATATATATATTGTGATAAAATGTCATCGAGGGATTTTACTTTTATCATGAATCCATTGATTCAATATGACTTAAAACTTGAAGTTGATTTTTTATTTAACAAAAAGCATGCTACATTATATATCATGTAACTGTATAAGCACCTAAGTCACTTTACACCAAAAATATAAACGAAACAAAAGGGGATTTTTGAGTCTCAACAGGTTCTCGATTCTTTCAAGATTTCTTCCATTTCTCTCCATAATAACCAAAAATTGAAAAAGTACGGTCTTTCATAACTTCTTGCTTCGAGCTCCCAGCTTGCTTAGCCTCCAACTTCACATCTATGCTAGGTAGCACCCATTTGAATGTTCAACACTACAAACATTGATAAGCACGATTGCCAAGAAAAGTTGTAGTGTAATAGGAAATGGCTCACATACTCTCGATGTTATCTGCTCAAACAACGCCAGCTAACAATGATGTATCATCTCCTTCATGAGTCGCCGCATTTATTTTTGTCAAATGGATGGGTTTCATTAAATAGGCCCAACTCCTCTCGATTCGAGCAAGTGCTTCTCCTTCTTTATCATTGATAGCATCCAATGTAACATCTCTCCTAAAAGTTGATGGGTTTCAATGGAAAATCAAATTGATGTTTATGGTGAAAGAAAGATCCTAGAATGAGCCCAAGAATAATGGTAACAAGTAGGCTTGGTACTACACAGATTCCATGATCCTAATCCAAGCCCAAGAAGAGAATGACTAGGGCCCATTAAGTCCCAAAGGAGAGGCCAAAGAAGCTAACTTCCATTGCCGCATGGAGGCCCAAAAGAGTGTGAAAGGAGCTACCACATGGAGACTCAAAAGAGCCCAAGGAGAGGCTGTCTTTCATGCACAAAGGTGGTTAAACTCAAAACCCAAAAGGGCATAAATTCTTGCCCAACGTTGGGCTGAACGAATGCCCAAAATGTGGCTGCTTTGGCATGACTTAAGTGTCAAGTTTTGACACTTTTTCCCTTTCTTTTTGTTAGCCAATTTAGAAAGAAACTTGGTACTATTTTTACATGTTTTCCTAGTTTAAAGTTTTCTAGTTAGATTTTTCTATTTATTGTTTCCTATGTTGCTCGAACCGTTCAACAATATTGGCGGGTGCATGTCGGATCCTCCAAAAATAGTGTATTTTTGAAGGATCCGACAAGGGTGCGGCAACGTTTTTGGAGAGTCCAAGCAACTTAGATTATTTCCATAAAAAACAAATACAATTTGAATTTCATGCTATTTTGGATAGATTTTCCTAAATATAGGAATGGACTTAGTTATTTTCAAAAGACATGATTAAAATTATCAGAGAGGTTTGTCTTTTTTACACTTCTGTGTGTTGACTACCGATTTATTTTATAACCTTAAAAAGAACATTTCTTGAAAAGTAAAATTAATTCATTTAACTTGATATCTTTGATTTATATTAAAGTATATTAAAGAAGGTAATTAGTATTGTACTAATTGTTGTTTCTAATTTCTTCAAAATAGGGGTTCCATTCACTTTTGATCTAAGTTCTTGAATTGACTCTATTAGTATCATAATTAGTAGTTTTTATTTGGGAGGCTGGTAACTTTAGTATCATAATTAGTTTTAAATCCGCTAATTTTGAATACTAAAAATCAATTAGAGTTCCGAGAACCTTATCTTGAAATTTTGGGAATTTCTTTTAGACGTTCATAAATCTTTCAAACTGTCTTTAATCTTCATATTTTTGCTTCCGCATTATTTTTTGGTTTTTCCAAGTAACCTGACTCTTATCAATCGTCTTCTTCAATTTCAAAGATTACAAAGGCTTTCCAACAATTGGTTAGTCCTTCACTGGCTTCTGGGCCAGCATTCTTTCTCCTCTTTATTTGCCTCAGCCTCTTACGAGTTCTTTCCTCTCCTTGTTTCCTAAAATCACTAATATGAATAGGATGTAGAGTGCAGACTAGCTGGAACTAGTTTGGTTTTCTTTTCAGAGATACCTGCACTCCATATCAAATTTGTCATTGCCAACAACAAGGCCAAAATATATGCCTCATCCTTAACTATGAGCTTCACTTGCGACATACCAGTTAAACTCATTATCCACAAAGTGACTAGAGGTTGACACTTTAAAGATGAAAAACGAGCCTAACAAAGTCACCAACAAAACCCCATTTTTTCTTTGCACGACTGTGCAACCAATGCCGATAACAACAAGGTCAAAATCCTTAACTATCAGTGTCACTTTTGACATATCAGCTAGACTCATCTGAGCTGCACCGATCAAAAAGACCACAAGCCTTGACAAGGTTGACACTCCAAAATGAATTGAGAACCCAACTCACCAATGACACCCTATTTCTTCTTTGTATGCCCTTGCAAAGTGCTACAAGTGTGATCCAACAATGCAAAGGACTCAACCATCTAGAGTTCCCCTTCTGTCAACACTCATTCAGCTTCTAGTTTGGAAAGAAATTTAAACATCATAAGTGGACCTGCTGACCTGGAAACCTCGAGGCTAACATAACATTCTCACTCCATGAATCTTCTGATAGAAGCAACTTGGCAATCGAAGAAACCAGCAAAGCAACCTCAACAATGATACCACTAACCTAGAGACCTTGAGGAAAGCAATAACCTTCTGACTTCTGCCACCTAGCTGTCCACTCCTCGACTCCAGTGATGAAAACAACTTGGCAGTCAAAAGAGACCAATAACGCACATCTCCAAAAGTGATTTCAAGTTTACCTTTCTCTCTTGATCATATAAGAACTCCATTAGCCAGCTTATAACATCATTCTTCTTTAAGCCCTACGTGATCATGCATCTAACTCCCTTGTAATTCCTCGCAGTCATTGATACACTACGACATGTCTATCATAGAGTTCGCTCTACTTTTCTTTATGTGATACACTACGTTTGTGCTATTGGAGTAATTGGACTAATCTAGGTGTCAGAGATGGATTTTTCATTCAAACCGGAGAGTCAAAGACTTACTGTCTGAGATTTGATCGAGTCAAGTTTAGTGAGAAGATGGGGTTCCTCTCACTAGAAACTAGTTGTTGTTATTGTAAAAGAAACCCCCCATATTCATTCACCATTCTATACTATGATAAAGACATTCAAATAAGGAAAAGGTGATAGTACTCTACAACAACCTGTATCCACACCACAATCTATTACTAGATGAAAGGGAAATTTGTATTGGTCATTGTTATACATGTTTCAGCTTATTTCAGACAAAATGGTGATCTTAAATATTACGAAGAATAAAACACACAAGCATGAAAGGAAGACGAAGATGGTAACAACTAACAAACTTGTCATGACATCAGACAGATACCAAAATCACAACATCAATGGCATCCACCACAAGTTAGTCCTTAGGAATGTTGGAGTTGGCTATATGGAATCCCTTGTAATTATTTGACAATTCAACCCCAAACATGCCAATACTACTTCGCTTATGAATATTGCATTTCACACATCACCACATCAAGTGGAAAATGTAGCGTCAATAGCAGCATAGACCATATACTGGTACCAATATCAAACACAAACTGTTCCAAACATTACAAAGAGTTGTGTCGAAAGATGAATGTTAAAACATAAACAGATTGATTAAAGTTTCAAGTAGCAACCAGACTGTCAGCATACGAACTTTAGGCAAGGGTGATGGTACTTACACCAACAGGTAATCACAACAACTATAGTATAGCCGGCCGTACAGATCAGTTGCCAACACCTCTGCCCCTCGAATTGATTTTGCCAAATTCAACCACGGATTCTTTTTGTCAATCAGACATTCAGGGCAATACCAATCACCCTCAGGCAAGTGACTACTAGCAACACCAACACATTTGGAATGAAATGCAGAAGGGCAACCATCACAGCATATTAAGCTACCATCCATTTTGCAGAGGCAGCATTCATCACTATTCCAGTCTGTTGATTCATCGACTGCTTCCTCACTCAAGCATGAACCTGCAGAAACATCTATGGAAGCCCTCCTCTTCTTGGAACTGTAAAACTTCGAATTCCGAGCAAAATCCATATTCTCTGCTGCTATAGTTCTTCTGTTAAGCTCTGATTGTATGGCCTCTGCTTCAATCACATCATCACAAAGACACCTAAGCATTTCAATCTTCAAAGAAGCTGGCTGCTTGTAGTAATCCCTCTCAAATAGTTTTAAATGACGAAGATCAAAATTTGGCTTCAGTTCAGCTCCATGTAGTAGTATATATTCAACCATAAAGACAGGCCATGTGATTAGGTCCAGCAAATCCCAGTTAAGAGACCTACTTCCACAATTTGTAAATGTACAGATAAATTTCAGTATCAAAGGAATTAAAGCAAAACCAATGTATACACAACTTTATGAGAGTGAAAAACTTTACCTAAGACAACAAGATGCAGATTCAGAACTTTCATCTGAAAGAGATTCCAAATGCTTCCTCAGTATTTGCAATAGCGAGAAATGAATAGAGTCAAACAATGAAGTAGGACGATTTGCCTTTATGCATGCCACGAAGTCGTCCAACTCAAAGGGGCTCAGGAACAATAAAGTACTAAACGATCTCAAAAATGAATAGACAGAGAAGACATCAAGCACAGGAATACCATTTAAATTTAAACTACGGGAAGAAGGAGGAAGATCCATCCTTGGAGGAAGAATATCATATTTTTCAGGCTCTTCATGACCTGATACAATAATTTTCTCCTCTGATACCACACTAACTGCAGGAGACAACAATGGATCACTCGCTGCATCAGACACTACTGCACAAGAAACATTATCTTCAGCAGAAAGGGATTCTATTCTAGCTCTACGAGCACTTCTTCTCAACACTGTCTCTGTAACACCTTTGCCAGCATCCAAGAGTTTTCTCTTCTTCCTACCCCTTTTCCCCTTCTGGGCGCTCCCCAAAACACCATTTTGCACTTCCAACCCACCAGTACTCTTATCAGGTGTTGTCCACTGAACCTCCACTTCCTGCAGAGTGCCATTTGCTGACTCGTTCGCAGTCAAACATGTCTCCAGATTCATTGGGCCCTTATCTTCATCTCCCCTATCAATTCTCTCAATATCTTGACTACTCTCTTTCTCCTGGGTTCCTCCTCCAAAACAGCAAGTCATTTTCTTTGACGTCTCGTCACCACCACCATCTATGTTCTTACTTACTTCATCTAGCCCTAAATTCAAGTCAAAACTGTTCTTTATCCCTACATCCTCCAAGACATGACCTACATCCCCATTTGCATCCACATTCAAGTCAATCACATTGCTTCTATCCAAGCCTCCCTCCAAATTTTCCAACTTATCTTTGTTTACACCGATAGTCTCCTCAACATTCAAATCCACCCCTTCATTCAAATCCAAATTCAACCCTTGACTCCTGTTCAAATGAACTACCCCATCAACATCATTTTCCTCATTCAAATTAACTGTTACATCATAATTCAAATCCAAATTCAACCCATTATTCAAATTATCAACACCTTTGTTCAAATTTAAGTTCAACTCACTACAATTTTCATAATTTATTTCCATAGCAACATCATCATTACCTGAATGATTTTTATCCTCATACTCCTGAAGCTTCGGTTCGGCAAGACGTTGCCTTTTTTTGGGTTTTCGACCAACAGTAGAAGAAGGAACAGGCTCCCGCTGCTGCTGCTGCTCCTGTGATTCATTCAACAGACAATTGAGTTGGGACAAATCAAGAGCCTCAGAATCGCCGGAATCATAAACGATCTCAAAACCCCCAGTTCCAGAATTGTATGATTTGACAGTCCCACTCAATGTTCCAACCCCTTCAACTTCTTTCTTCACTCTCCTCCCTACAAAATCCCCCATTTTCCCCCAAATTCTAGGGTTTTAGATAAATTATCCGCCACAATCGATACTCTCTATGACAAACTCCCCCAGAATTTTACAAAGAGGAGAAAAAGGGGGCTCTGTTTCTCTCTCTACACGAATGCAGGTCACGTATATATAGGTGTTTATTTTAGAGAGAGAACTGGTTTGGGCTTTGTTTCTCTCTCTAGAAAATGCAAGGAAAATGAGAAGTTTGAAGTTTGAATGGCGTTTACTGTATTGGCAGCCTTTCCCGATCACACAGCACGTGAGAGGGGCTGAGTAGGTGGGTCGTGGGTGGGAGAAAAAGATTTCATCGTTAACATATAAAGAAATTATTTTTGAAAAAGATTCTGTTAGGATATAGCAATTATAGGTATAAAAAAGAAGAAAACATATATATAATTAATAAGAGAAGCAATGTTAAATTTATAAGAAAAGAATATGAACATCAACAAAGTAGTGCAGTAGCTAAAACACGAAAAATAGACGATGATAGATATAAAAAGCTAAAAAGAATACAACTAATATAACTACAGACATCAACAAGTTTGAACTCTCAAAAAGCAAGGTAACATTTCATTACCTACTAACATTATAACCTAATACACGCGACGCGTATTTCGTGTAGAGAGAAATAGAATCCCATTTTCTCTCCTCTCTGTAAAATTCTAGGGGTTTGTCATAGAGAATATTGATTCCGACGGATAATTTATATAAAACCCTAGAATTTGGGGGAAAATGGGTATAGGGAAGAGAGCGAACAAAGAAGTTAAGGGGGTTGGAACATTGAGTGGTACAGTCAAATCATACAATTCTGGAACTGGGGTTTTTGAGATCGTTTACGATTTCGGCGATTCTAAGGTTCTTGATTTGTCCCAACTCAAATTTGTTTGTTGAATGGATCACACCCGCCGCAGCAGCAGGAGCCTATTCCTTCTCCTACTGTTGGTTGAAAACCTAAAAAAAGGCAACGTCTTTGCCAAACAGAAGCTTTTCAAAAGAGACTCAACTCGTATACAACAATTATAGGTACAAAGCAGAAGAAAATATAACAATTAATAAGAGAAGCAGTATTACATCTATAAGAAAAGACTATTAACAATAACAAAACAGTGGAGTAGTTGAAACACAAAAAATAGATGATGACAGGTATAAAAAAGCTAGAAAGAATACAGATAGTATAAGTACAGACTTCGACAAGCTTGAACTCTCGAAAAGTAAGGTAACATTTCACTACTTACTAACATTATAACCTAATACGTGATTTCCACTGAACACATTCCCATCTAGGGTCATCTCATCGATAAACTAAAGTTGCATCATCCACATACTTATTACATCCGATATTAAGACATTGAAGATAGTAAAGGAGAATCTGCTATCTGATTGCCCTGTAGGCCTCATCTCCATTAAAATATTAGCCAGTTCTTCTTTCCGTTGATTAGTGAAATTCAAAAGGTAAACTCTATGAATCCTATAAGAAGAGAAGTTGTCTGGGACAAGGAGAACCTTTCCGGCAATACATCTCCATTAAAGTATTAACCAGTGCTTCTTTCCGTCGATTAGTGGAATCCAAAAGGTAAACTCTATGAATCCTATAAGAAGAGAGGTTGTCAGAGACAGGGAGAACCTTTTCGGCAATACAGATTTCATATCTAAAATGATTGGAAGGAACCTTCGATATTTAACCCCAAAAATTCTCAAGTATGGTTCTAAGGAAAGGAATTGAACTACATATTCTGGTGGGAGAAAAGGCCTACTTGGTTCTATAATTTAGTGCTGCCAGTGGGATTCGATGAATAGTGTTATCAGTGGGATTTGATACCTCATCTGGCAACTTGCTTTGAGCCTTACAAGGGGAGCAAAAACCAAAGCACTAATGGGATTTTTTGTTCATTTGATGTTTATCTTTATACAATTTTTACATATTTTTCATATAGATGCACAAAATTTTTCTTGGGGTCAATAGGTGCTCGAGCACTCGGGACGATCCACATGGATCCGCCCTTGATAGCACTTACTCGGTAATTATATTGAAGCGCATAATTGATTGAAGATCATGAGATATTTCGAATAAAAGAATACCCCATTTATTTATTCACGCCTTCTCACTAAGACATCTATAAATCTCCATTTCACACTTATAAAATGTTTGGTCAAATTTCTCTAAAATTAAAAAAGTGTTTTATTTGAAAAAGAATCAAATTTATCTTTGTACCATTGAAAATAAATTATATTTACCATTCGTTATTTTTTTCACTAAATGCCTTGATCATTCAACTTTAAGCACTATTTGTCCAAATTACAAAATAAATTAATTTCAAAAAAATTTAAACCCTCATCACAAGTAATAATATAGCGTTTGAATTTCATTCTATGACAAAATAAGAGTTTAATAGAGGAAAATTTTATTGTATGCTCATATATATGTACATTATTTAATTACTCAAAAATTTCTCATACGAATCTTTGAACTTTAGTACTAGATCCTACTGATTTTTTTTCATAAGATTATATTCCTAATGTTGAATTAAATAGATTGGCTTCAAATAAAGTTTAATTTTCTAGTTAGGTATCTATGAGATTATAGTTTTTTTTTTTTAATTTGATTTTTATGTTCCATCTATGATATATGAATGTTACATGTAAATTAGAGAGTTGACATAACAAAATAACTTTATTCAAGAGTTTGAGTAACAAAAGTCTTACCTTTTGAGAAAATTTTGAAGTTTTAATTAGCACATGAAAAATAGTGAAGAATTCTAACCTAATCAAAGTTTCTTATGGTTGAGAAAGAAACAGTAGTTTTAAAAAAAAATTAGGTTGTTTATGTTGCAAATTGAGTCAAGTTTTAAAAGAGGATCGAATAAAGATAATCTAAACTAGAAAATAAATTTATATTCCATGTGGACTCCATCACATTTTTTACTTCAAGATAATAAATGTAAGTTATATGTTTTTGGCATATACATTTATTAGCACTTACAATATGTTTGGTCGTATTTCTCTAATACTAAAATATGTTTTTTCAGAAAAAAACGGTCAAATTCTCTTATATATTGTCAAAAATTGGTTATGTTGATCCCTTGTTATAATTCTCAACAAAATTTTCTTTGTCATTCAACTTTAGTACTATTTACCATTGAACTATTAATTTCTCTCATCTTTGTCTTTGATTTTTATGTGACAATGCAAATAGCAAGTTTTGTGCACTAAAACTCTCGCTATGCGCAGAGTTTGGAGAAAATTCCAACCATAAGAGATTATTATACGTAGTCTTGCCTTGCATTTCTGCCAGAAACTGTTTTCTAGGCTTAAACTTATGACCTCTTCCTCACATGCCAACAATTTTTATGTGGCATCTATGTAAAAAAAAAAAAAGTTATCCTAATTGAATTTATTTTCAATTTAAATTTTCTTAATTTAGCCCATCGCTAAAATCAGTCTAGATTACAAAATAAATTCATCTGAAAAATTCAAACCCACAATTCTTTCCTAATCACAAGTAAATAATATAAATTTTGAATTCCTGTCCATAATAAAAGAAGAATTTAATAGATGAAAATTTGTATTTTATTTAAGAAAGATTATATGATTGTTAAAATACACACATTATTTGATTATTAAAAAAATTCTATGAGCATTTGTGATAAATTTTAGTGAAACAAAGTTGCATAAGATGACATTCCTAATACTAAAATAAATTGATTGTTTTCATATAAAGTTTGATTTTTACAGTAAGGTACCTATATGATTATTGTAGTATTTAATTTATTTTGAATTTTATTTCTTATTTCATTTATGACATATTAATATTACATGCAAGTTCAGAAGTAAAATATAAAAAGAAGTAGGTTCAATAAAGAGCTTACGTAACAAAAATCTTATCTTTCGAGCAAATTTCTAAGGCTTAATCAACACATGAAAAATTACAAAATCAAGCTTAATAGTTATTTTTTGTTCAATTAACAGAAAATAAGCGTTTGAAGATCTTCAAAATGATTTTGATGATAACTCGAGATAAAATAATATAAATTAAACAATAAATTTATATTACAAAATCCGTGCAATGAACAAGCAAAGCACCCTCAAAAAATACCTAACAAGTTCATAAAAAAATAACATTTCTATTGATGATTAAAAATAAAAAGCGACGCTATCAAGAAAGAAGGAACTCAAATAGAAAGGTTCTGGGCCTTCAAATTGGATAAAGATATTTATTTTGTTGCTTTTTATTTTTCTTTTACTTTTTAAATATTTTATTAAATCTTTATATTATTAAAAATAATATAGTTTCTTAAATTCATTAATGATCTTATCTTAAAAACTTGAGAGAAATAAAAATTTATGTGAACATCACACAAGAAAGAAAGGATTAAAAAAAATAATGGTTTTAATCAAAGTCTTGGATAACAAATGACAATAGCTGAAGAGCTATATGTGAAAATCTAGCTCTTTTCTGCTAACATAGATGATGTGACATTATGAAAACTTTTAAGCTAAGACGACTCATTCTTCTTATGCGCATGGATCATACCGACTGATTTTAAATTTAACATAAATTTTAAGGTCAATTCTTTAGTATGAAAATAAATTTGAGATGAATTAAAGTCAAAAAAATATCCTAGCACAAAGTTAAGTTGAAAGTTTCTTTACCGATTGAATTCTGATATTAGATTTTATAAAAATTAGGCGACCCAATAACTTCTAAGTTGTGAATATATGTTACGATTCTTCCCCAAGTATTTGAAGTGTATCAAATATGGTTTAAGGTCATAAGGAACCTCAAACATCAATCCAAGTTCAAAACATTCAATCGACTAAGTTTTCACGTGAGTTCATATGAGGGTCAACTTTAAACAACTATATCTCTCAAAACATGAAAAGTTAGGTGACTCATAACATATCAAATTAGAGGTATTTGAGTCTTCTTTTTAACGCCACCAAATTTGCCTCATTTTGAATTCATAGTAAACAATTATGATCATTTCACTGAAGCATGTCCGTACTTAACAATTAGGTGAGCTAAGGGTATTTCAATGACTTGCCAAATGGGTTCGGTGCAGCTCACCGAATGGACCTAAAAATCTTTAAAAATTGTTATTTTAGATGATCTCAAGTTCCCATTTGGTGACTCGCCGTATTGTTCAGCGGTACATGACTTATTAAAAGTCATTATTTTTTATTTTGATGATTTTCTTACTTTCTCATAAAGGTATTTATTTATTATTTTTATCATTTTCCCTCAATAATTTCCCTAAGCCTATCTTATATCCTAATAACCTATCCATTCATGTATAAACTTCAGATATATCAAATTCACACGTTCTAAATTCTCTCAAGGGAGAAGCTAGGGTTCTTCATCTTAAAGCCTTAGGCCAAGGTTTTGAGTTAGTTCTTTCCTTCTAGGATGTAAGGCTAATCATAACATTGTATTGAGTTCATACACCTGCCTTATATATAATTTCTTTCATCTATGAGAATGTTGAGATTGAGCCTTAATTTTTCTTGAATTTCAAATTAAGTTAATTCTTCGTTCCTTGAGTTCTACATACTTATGTGTTGATATTATTAATGTTTATACATTGTAAATTCTTAAAATTATTGTCCACGACTTTATTCATTTGAACTCTAGTTAAGTAGATAGTTATGGTTTTAATATGCATTATTATTTAGTTGAAATTGATGAATTTTCATGCATTTAATGAGGTATAATGTACAAGCTGAGCCTTTGTATATTTGAAAGAGATTTTATAAATTAAGCATTGAGTCTAAATGAGTTTGAGCACCGAGTCTAATTGAACATGAGTTTTCAGCATGAATGGTGATTTGAGAAACGAGTTTTGATAAAATTGAGTTTGATGAAAATCTAATGAGACTATATGAGATGATTTGAATATGTTAGTGATAGATATGAGAATCATATATTTAAGGAGTATTATTGAGCATCGATTTGGGTAAGAGTATAATTAACTCAAATTTCATAAACTGCATCACCAGTGAAGGATGGAGGTTATACCTCTATTGTCCCCGAAGAGGACTTTGATAGACAGTGGATCCCTTGAAACTTGATGTTCCTTACTCTTCCAAAGTATTGGATGGTTGTGACAATGATAACAGTTCATTGTATTATCACTTGATCATAGGTGATGGTTGATGATTAGAGGAACTCTCCGATAAGTATATATACCTTAATTTATTGAGTTGCATACCTTTAAATGATTATTGGTGACACATGGTTTAGCTTTAAAACTTGCATCTCATATTGAGTTGAGTTAAGTTGGATTTCCTTCATTACTATTGAGTATTATTGAGCATAATTCTGTTCAAGTATTTCACATATCGTACATTCCATGAATTAACATCATTCGATTGAAGCCTTTGTAAGGATTGTAAAGTTTATTCCGAGTGAAAATATTTTCACTCAATATAGGCTCCTAGTGATGGATTTAGAAATTAAGAGAAAAAAGAAGAAGAAGGTTATTTATGCCCAACCATGGATTAGATAGGAAGGCCTAACTCCTGCTCTTTCTCGAGAGAAATAGGAGAAAAGTTGAGTAGTTTAGTGGCGTGGGGTAGTAGCGGATATGTGAACATTATGTGGAACATTACCGGTTGTTACATTAGAAAAGTAGCTACTGAGATACTAGGGGTTTTAAGAGGGACCTCTGGTGGACGTTAGGGTGATTGGTGGTGGAATAGAGAAGTTTAAGGCGAAATGAAAGCTAAGAAAGTTGCTTATACAAAGTGGTTGGAGTATAGGAATGAGAATGAAAAGCAAAAGCTTAAGTATATCTATAAGATGGCAAAGACAGAAGCAAAGACGGTGGTGACGAGTGCTAAGACAACAACGTTTGAGTGCTTGTATGTGGAGCTAAATGATAAAGACGAAGATATGAGGTTATATAGGCTTGCAAAAGAGAGAAAGAGAGGAAGGAAAGCTTGCAACTTGGACCAAGTAAAATGCATTAAGGATGAGGAGGGTAAGGTGTTGGTGAATGAGACTTCCATTAAGTTAAGGTGGCAAGCCTACTTTCATAAACTCTTAAACGAAAAAGGAGATAGAAATATTGAGCTAGGTGAGTTGTCACACTGCAGGCGTTTTAGAGCAGAGGAGGTTAAACATGCTATTAGTAGAATGAGAGGGAGAGCGATCGAACCCAATGGATTTTTGGAAGAACATGATCAAAGATGGTATAAAGTGGTTGACTAGATTGTTCAATGCTATTATGAAGACTGCTAAAATGCCCGATAAATGGAGGAGGTGTACAATGGTTCAAATATATAAGAACAAGGGTGATATTCAAAACTGTAACAATTACAGGGGTATTAAATTGTTAAGCCACACTATGAATGTTTGGGAGAGAGTGAGAAAAAGAGTGTTTATTTCAGAGAATCAATTCAGATTTACGTCGAGGCGATCGACCACCGAAGCAATTCATCTTGTTCGGAGATTAGTGGAGAAGTATAGGGAAAGAAAGAAGGACCTTCATATGGTGTTCATTGATCTCGAGAAGGCTTATGACAAAGTTTCAAGGGATGTCCTATAGAGATGTCTAGAGATGAAAGGTGTTCTAATGATGTATATTTGGGTGATAAAGGGCTTATACGATGGAGCCAAAACTCGATAAGAGCAGTGGGAGGAGACTCTGAGTGTTTTCCTATTGAGATGGGACTTCATCAATGATCTATATTGAGCCCTTTTCTTTTTGCCTTAGTAATAGATGAGCTGACACAATCAATTTAGGAGGAGGTTGCATGGTTTATGTTATTTGTGGATGACAAAGTACTGATTGATAAGACTCGGACTAAAGTTAATGACAGATTGGAGGTTTGGAGATATGCTTTAAAATCAAAGGGTTCAAACTGAGCAAGACCAAAACAGAATACTTGGAGTGCAAATTTAGTGTTGTGAGAGATGAAACAAACATTGAAGTGAGGCTGAACACTCAATCCATTCCCAAGAGGAAAAACTTTTAATATCTCGAGTCTATCATCCTGAGTAGTGGTGATATCAACAATGATGTCACGTAATGTATTGGGGTAGCATAGACGAAATAGAGGCTTGCCATTGGAGTATTGTGTGCTAAGAATATACCACCTAAACTTAAAGATAAGTTTTACAGAATGATGGTTAAACTGTCTTTGTTGTATGAGGTGGAGGTGCTGGCCAATAAAAAACTTACATGTTCAGAAGATGCAAGTCGCAGAGATGAGGATATTGAGATGGATGTGTGGACATACTAGGAGTGATAATGTTATGAATGAGATTATTTAGGAGAAGTTAGAGGTGACCTCTATGGATGACAAGACGAAGGAAGCGAGATTGTGTTAGTTTGGACATGCGCAGAGAAGAAGTGCCATTGCTCCTATTAGGAGGTGCGAAAAGCTGGAGTTAGGGGTTACACAAAGGGGTAGCGGTAGACCAAAGAAGTAGCGGGGGAGGTGATCAGACAAGATATGGTGAAACTTCATCTCGCTGAGGACATGACCTTAGACAGAAAGGAATGTAGGTCGCATATTAGGGTAGCATTCTAATAGGTTAGTAAGGTAGGTTAATGTCTGACCTTGTGATATAATAGGTTTATAGGAGTAGTTATCTTTTTATATCCTGCGTTGTCATTATTTGTCTTATATTTGTTACTTTTTGGTATTTACATACGATCATTTTCTTTTCATTATTAGTTGTTCTTCCTTTTCTCTCTTCTTTCCCTTTTTTTCCCTTATTCAGTATATTCTGCTTATGGAGCTTGATTCTTGAGACGAGGATTTCCCGAAAATATCCTTTGTATCTCTATGAGGTTGTGATAAGGTCTGCGAACATTTTTCCTCCCCAAACCTCACTTGTGGGATTCCACTGAGTATGTTGTTATTGTTGTTGTCATCTCTTATTGATTTAGAAATCCAAATTAAATTTTGGCATACTAAAATTTCTGGACTCTTATTTAGATTTTTTTGTTGTATCTATGTATATATATCTACTTTTTTATTTAAACAAATAAAAGTAATGTTATTTTAACGACTTTCAATATAGTTAATATAGATTTTAAAATTTAATTTTAGCAAAAAATATATCAATTAAAGTTGAAATTAGAATGTTTAAATTATCTTTTGTAAGAAAAACTAACAATAACTTTAGATATTAATTAGCTTATCCATGATATGATCTTAGATAATACATTGAAAAAAAATGCTCTCTTCCGACTAGCCTGAATCATCATGGCATGAACTCAGGCCACTTGAACCACCGGATAAGGGAAAGCAACAATCTTTCAAAGATATCCTCATGAGGAAGTCAAATGAGCTGAATCGCACCTATAACCTGCCTATCACTACTGATATGGAAATGGACCACTCCTTAGAAGACTCCACCAATTCCATACGGCTGAGCCTTGAAGAGTTGGAAAGACTACATAAGCCATGGCGTGCTCGGTCATCATCAAAGTTTTTGGTAAGAGATTTCCCCACATCTACCTTAGGAACAAATTGTTTGATTTGTTGATGCCTACCGAACCCTTGGCATTGATAGATCTAGGAAATGATTATCACATTGCCAAATTCAAAAGCGAGGAAAACACTAACAGAGTGCTCCATGATGGCCCATAGTTCATAGCAGGCAATTTCATCTCAGTGAGAAAATAGGAGCCTAACTTTGTCCCCATGATTCAACAATCACTCATACTGCAATTTGGGCACGACTTTCTCAATTACTTACTAAATTCTATGATAGGCTTGTCCTAGAAAGGGTAGGACAAAAGCTAGGTGCACTGTTGAAAATTGACGCCTACACATCGGAAACCATCAGGGGTAGATTTGCACGGATCTGTGTCCAAATCCCTCTGGGTACTCCAACAACGAGTGAAGTCACCATAGAAGCCATAAGCAAAGAGTTGAATACGAGGGGGAGGGGCTCCTCTACCTCCTTTATGGTCACTTGGGACATGGAATTGGCCAGTGTCAACTCAAGAATACGGGTAAGAGTGTGGAGACAACATCCAATGAACCCAGCAAGGAGAAACGAGATGAGCGTTGGGAAGTTGTGAGATTCCCAAAATGAGTTACCCATAGGGAAAAGTTAGACCGGACTGACAAAATTCTCTGGCATGAAAATATTGTGGATGGGTCTTACCAACAAAGGACCAAACCCAAAACCTAGACCTAATGGGAAAGGTCCAAAGGGAATGGGAAGTGGACCGGGTCGGGGCAAACTCCAAATACCCAATCGGGTAAAACCCCACCCCAGGACAATGGGACCAACATGTGGGACCATGAAAAGCAAACTCAGGGTGGTGGTAGCAGTTCAACTACCACATTGATTACCATTAAAGAGAGCTGCAACAGGAAAAGTAAAAGATCTCTCACAATTCCAAGAAAGATTCACTTTGAATGCGGAATCCTATGTGTATAGCGACCTGAACTGGGTTAATTCCCTAAATCTCTCTAATGACGAGATTTCCCTTGCTCATACTCTTAAATCATCTTCTCCGGTTCACCCTACCCACTACTCCGAATAGGGCAATCATAACAATTACCCAGATGAAATGACCATGGACGTCGTGTCAGGGCGAGTAATTTCCCATTAAAGAGGCTGGATGAAGAGGCAATGGAACACAAAAAGAGTAACAATGGTGGAAAACCCTTCCTTTCAAGCCCTACCTCATGCACCACTAGTGCTCTAGACTGCCCCTTTTCCCCCGGACACCAGCCCACTTCGTGGTTGGAAATGGGGCTGAGGGACAAACAACTCGCATTCCAAGTAATGGTGGATAGCCAGCCGATACTGTTGTTAGTTCAAAACCTAGCCTATCTTGCCTAAATTATGAAGGAAGGGCTGGACCATACTGTGGAAAGTCTAGGCTCACAAATTTGGCTAGAGATGTTATGCCAAACACAATTGCTAGGGAAAATCAACACGATGTCGATGCAGGACCTAAGATCACTACTGGGTCAAACCTTCCAAATCTTGCCTTTCTTCCCCTTCTTCCCTTATCTTGCAAGCGACTAGACCCTCAACTTTGTCAACATATCAACGCCAAGGAACACCAATCTCAAAAGTCAAGGTCAAGGAGTAAGAAGGGACCCAAACCAGGGGTAGGTACAGGAAAACTCAACCTACGAGTTGTTAAGTCAAAACAACAAAGAGGTGGAGGATATACTGGAAAGTCTAGGCGAATTCTTCCCCAAGGAGTTCCTGTTGGAGAGGCTTTGGATACGGGAGCTTGTGGAAGCAGACAACTCCATGTACCTACTACATTATCCCAAGACAGTCAAAACATGCTCAATAAGTATAAGGAACAAGATAAACCAATAGTGTCCTTCAACCCAACTCTGGGGAAAGGGAAGAAGAAGGAATGGAAGACAGTAGAGAGGCGGGGGCGGGGAGGGGGGTGTGGATACTCAATCACCCATATCTAAATTTATAATATGGAACATAAGAGGGACAAACAGTGCTACCTTCAGAAGAAATTGTCAGGCTTTGGTAAAGGAGTACAACCCAACTTCTCTTGGGCTGTTGAAGATCAAAATGACGGACCAAACAGCTTCTGAGTCACTTGGCTATGACGTTCATCTCCAATCTGCTGAAAAGGGTCTGTCTAGGGGGAATAGTAGTGATGTGAAGGAGTGAGCTACCAAATCTATATAGTGTGTCTATCACTAAGCAAGGTATATATGTTCAAATCAAGGTATGTCCTGATACTTAGCCCTGGTTATTTTCTACTATCTATGCTAGCCCTGACCTAGACACTAGGAAATCACTCTAGACTAAGTTAACTCATCTAGCCAAAACTTACCCCATGGGTTGGTTGTTAGGGGGTGCTTTTAATGAGGTTTTATCTGCCAATAAAAAGCTGGGAGGTAATAATGTAAACAACGGATGCATAAAAGACTTTTGGAATTGTATTCGTAATTGTAGTTTGATTGATCTGGATTACCAAGCAACAAAATTTACTTGGACCAATAAAAAGTACATCCATCACTCTCAACTCATTTTTGAGAGATTGGATAGATATCTGGCTAATGACTCTTGCTGAGCCCTTGGTAACCTATCTCCCTCACACTAAGTCTGATCATTACCCCATACATGTGTCCCTTAGTTCTACGTTTAGTTCTAACAATCCTAAACCCTTTAGGATGGAACCTATGTGGTGCCAGCATTCCACTTTTAGGGACATTGTACACCATATGTTTAGACAGGACCACAACCTTCTGCACTCCATAGATAAGTTTGAGCATGAGGCCTTCCTCTGGAATAAGAACATCTTTGGTAACATTTTTGTCCAACTTAGGAACATCCTTGCTAGACTTTCTGGCATCCAAAATTCTCTTAGATACTACCATTGCACCTTTCTCCATCTTTTGGAGAAAAAGCTTGTAGAGAGGTATGACAGTCTCCTCAAATCTAAGCATGAATTTTGGTTGACAAAATCCAGAATTAACTGGCTGAGTGAAGGGGATGCCAACACCAACTTCTTTCATACCTCTACTCTGGCTAGAAGAAGAAGGAGTAGGATTCTCACCCTTAGTGATGATAATGGGAACACTTTACTAACCAAAAAGACATTCTGGAGCCTCCAGAATCAATAT
The DNA here is from genome assembly GCA_000787875.1 of Solanum virginianum. Lineage (NCBI taxonomy): Eukaryota > Viridiplantae > Streptophyta > Magnoliopsida > Solanales > Solanaceae > Solanum > Solanum virginianum. The sequence continues at coordinate 19,052 of DF357709.1, read as the reverse complement.
CAGACTGAGCATATGTGGACTAGTTGGGATAGAAATTGCCCCCTATCCCTATTAGCACTGCTAACATGATTCATTTGGATGCTCCTCTGAGAGACACTGAGGTTCTGACTGCCCTTAAGTCTTTCAAAACCAAAAAGGCCCCTGACCCTGATGAATTACACCCCCTTCTCTACCAAAACTTCTGGGACATCCTTGGGCTAAAACAATAGGTTTCTATAGGAATTTTCTTATTCCCAAATCTGAAGACTCCGCTAATCTGAAAAACTTCAGACCTATAGGGCTTTGTAACACCACCTACAAGCTTGTCATTAAGATCATTGTTAACATAATCAAGCCCTATCTTCAGGATATCACTGGACCTTGTCAAGCTAGTTTTCTCACTAATAGAAGGGCCTTTGATAATGCCCTGATAGTCCAATAATACCTTTCTCACTTCAAAAAAATGCAAGGCAAGATAGCTGCTATGATTCTTAAGATTGATTTGGAATAGGCTTTTGATAGAATAGAATGGTCCTTCATTAGACAGACCCTTCTCTTCTTTAACTTTCCTCCTAACATTATCAAGCCTATCATATCCTGCATTAGCTCTAGCACCATTGAAATCTTAGTCAATGGGAGGAAAACATGCCCTTTTCAGCCCTCTAGAGGCATAAGGCAAGGGGACCCTATATCCCCTACCTCTTTATCCTGTGTATGGGAAGACTTTCTGGGAATATTGATAATGATGTCAGACTAGGTAGGTGGGACCCTGTGAGGATTTCTAAAAAAGGTCCCAAGCTCTCTCACCTTTTCTTTGCTGATGACCTCACTCTTTTTGCTAGTACTGATGATAAGAATTGCCACTCTATAAATGTCATCCTCCAGTATTTCCATAATTATGCTGGTCAGAGAGTCAAACTTTAGCAAATCTAGAGTACTTTTTTCTAGAAATTACCCCAAAGAGACCAGAGACTCTTGTACTATTAGCCTGAGGATACATAAACATCAATCATTTGGGAAATACCTTGGTTTTCCTATGTTCCACCAAAGACCTACCAATTAGGACTTCCAATTCATCATAGATAATATAAGGAAAAAGCTTCCAGGATGGAAAGGAAAGACCCTGAACATGACAGGTAGACTGGTTCTGGCGAAACCCTCTCTTGAGGAGAATCCCTACCCACACCATGAGTTAAATCAGGCTCCCCACCAAAATCACTAACACCATAGACAAAACCATCAGGGACTTCATTTGGGGATCTTCTGAGGAGAAAAGAAAACGTCACCTAATCAATTGGGATATAGTCACCAAGAGGAAAGATTGGGGGGGGGACTTGGTGTTCAGAAAAGTGACATCAAGAATAGGGTCACCTTGGGAGGTCTAGCCTGGAGACTTAAATAGCAACCAAACAAGCTTTGTGCCAGAGTACTTATTGCAAAATACTCCATGCATTCTAGCAACATTGTGTCCAGAACATGGAAACATATGTAGAATGACTGGAAAGAGATAGCACCAAGAGCTAGATGGATTGTTGCTAGGGGCAACAATGTAAAGTTCTTCTCTGATAACTGACTGCCCAACTTGGGGCCAATAAGGCATCATATTTGGGGGCCTCCGAAAGAGGATGAAAAATATGCCACCATTGTTGATATGTTTAAGGGGGGGCTCCTGGCAGCTCCACTGCCTCTCTATCACTCTCCCTGTTGATATTGAGAACTTGGTCTTAGATTATCCCATGTTTTGCAACACTAACAGAGAAGACAAGATGGTTTGGGATTTAGCTAACAATGGGAAATTCATAATGGCATCTGCTTATAACATGCTGGTCGAACAACCTGACACTATTGAACCATCAAACAAAGATTTTACCAGAATCTGGAAAGTTAAAGTCCCTAATAGAATAAAAATCTTTTTATAGGTATTGCTGCATAGAAAATTACCCACTAGCCATTCCTCGCACTCCAAAGGCCTTAACATTGACCCCCATTGCAAGTTTTGCAATCACCAGCATGAGGACATGACTCACATCTTTTTCAATTGCACTGTCACTAGAGATTTTTGGGGACAAGTATTACAATATGAAATCTCCAATGTCAATCTTAAGCTAGACTTAATGAATAGTGAGAATTGGCATTTGCACGGGATGAGGCTCAGCATGCAAAAACAATCCACTTAGCTGAAAGGGTCTACCTTCATGCCATACTATCTATGGCACCTTTGGTTGAACAGGAACAAGAACCTGTTTGACAATAAGCATGCCACCTTGAGTTATGCTTTCATGTATGGTCAAATAATTGAATACACATATGTCATTGCCTATAACTGCCAACCTTGCCATACGAAACAACAGGTAAGGGTTAACTGGAAACCCCCCAGATAGAGGTAAGTATAAGTTGAACATTGATGAAGCTCATCCTACAAACTTGGGCCAAGAGGGAATGGGTGGTCTATTCAGGAACCAGGAGGGGCAATGGTTATTGGGTTATCTTCAACCTCTGCCAAACACCACACCATTAGAAGCTAAACTGCGAGCTCTCCTACGAGGATTGCAATTTGTTGTGAACCATCAACTAGCACCTCTAGAGATCAACACTGATGCCAGTGAAGTTATCATCATGATGCAGCAAGGTGACCTAAGGTATGGGACTCTTCTTTCTGAATGCAGGTTGCTGATGGAACAACTCCAGGAAGTGGAACTGATGCACATATACAAAGAGGAGAATAAAGTTGTGGACATCATGGCCAAAGAGGGTGCACAACAAGAATCCTTACATACTACTATAGTTTTTATGGAACCACCAATTTTTGTTAAACGACAAGTAGAGGCAGATAGGGTAAGGACTAGTTATATAAGATAATAGGGTAAGGACTAGTTATATACGATATGTAAGTCATTGCAAATTTTTTGGGCCGGGATATGGCTAAACTAACTTATTCTCCTGCTGCCCGCAGGGGCCTAAACAATGTGTCTGATATCTAATATGGAATGAAATTTCATTACTACCAAAAAAAATTTTATGTTATAAACATATTCTATTTATGGTGAATGTCTATTATGTAGATTCCTTTAAGAGTTAGGAATCCTAGTTGAAGACCAATTCAGTTTCTTACTTGGAGGCTAAGCCAGTTTTTTTCCTATAAATATAAGGGTTTCCTTCATTGTAATATACATCTGAATATTATTCAATAGCAATAAGAAATCTTCTCTCTTCTCCCCTACTTTATTCTTTGTATTATTTTATACAGTTTCATAACACGTTATCAGCACGAGACTCTACCGTCTTAAAATGTGAAGGTTAAGTTTCAAGATTAGTGAAGGTTAAGTTTCAAGATTAAGGTATGTATTTACTTATTTATTTATTTTCTCTTTATTGCTATGGCTAACCTTCTTATGGGTTTTGAGATGAGGGTTTTCAGGAAACAGCTTCTCTACTTCTATGAGGTAGTGGTAAGGTCTGCGTACATTCTACCCTCCCCAGACCCCACTTGTGGAATTTCACTCGGTATGTTGTGGTTATTGTTGTTGTTGTTGTTGCTGTTATGGCTAACCTTATGAAATTTGAGTTCGTTGACCTTCATAATTTAGATAAGAACTACCCTTCATAGGTGTAGGAATGTCTTGGAGACATCATTAAAGATGAAAATAAAACATCAAAACAAGACTGTGCTAAGGCTATGATATTCTTGTGTCATCATCTTGATGAAATTTGAAAATATGAATATCTCACAGTCAAGAATCCACTTGTTTTGTGAAAAAGCCTAAAAGAAAAATATGATCACTTGAAGATGATCATAAATAAGATGTTGGGTTCAAGCCCCATCAATTTATGGTGTAAGACATCTTTAGATGGGCAAGACATTGGGTTCAAGTCTCAATTCACCATATTAATAATGTAATGATGACTAAAGCAAAATAATATGTTTTTGGTGAAAAGTCATAAAATATTTTCCATTAAAATGCTCCATTCTCTAAAGTGAATGCGGTAGTAGTGTATAATGTCTGAAAGAAGACAAGTGATTAAATAATGCATATGAACACGGAATGAGGTACTAAACTATCATAAATTGATATGCTAAGGTGATTGTGTTCCATTCATGAAGAATGAGAACTTTTGATAATGATTTGATTAAAGAAAATTCAAATAGACATCCATTAAAGAACCTAAAGATTCTTTTAAATGGTAAAAATTTTTTGTATTGCTTGTTATCAAGGCAAGTTGATTATGAGATGAACACCAACAAAAGTTGGGATTAAGACCCCTACGTTTTTGAAACATATGCATGGGGATATTTGTGGACCTATTCACCCACCTAGTGAGACGTTTAGCTATTTTATGATCCTAATAGATGTTTCATCTGGATGGTCTCATGTGTGCCTATTGTCATCTCGTAATTTGGCATTTGTAAAATTATTGGGACAAATAATACGATTATGAGCACAATTCTCTTACAATCAAATTAAGTTCATTCGCCTTGATACTGCTGAAGAGTTTTCATCCTAAGCATTTAATGACTATTGTTTATCCATTGGGATAAGAGTTGAACATCTTGTTGCTCATGTTCATACACAAAATAGTATTGTTGAGTCATTAATTAAACACTTGCAATTGATAACAAGATCATTGCTTATGAAAACTAGATTGTCCAGTTCTGTATCGAGACATATAATTTTGTATGCTGCAACACTTATTTGTCTCAAATAGATAAATTATCATAAGCATTCTTTATTGCAATTGATTTTGGGTCAAGAACCTAATATATCTCATTTAAGAATTTTTGAATGTGTTGCATATGTGTCTATGATCACCCTCTATTATTCAATATCTTAAACCATTAAATGGAGATATGTTCACTTGCTCGATTCGATTGTCGGTTTGATGAGACACTTTTCCCAAAATTAGGGGGAGAAGATAATGATATCAAAAGAGAAATATTATGGAAAAATCTGTCTCATCTTGATCCATGTGCTTCTATTTGTGAGCAAGAAGTACAAAAAATTATTCACATGCAAAAATTGCAGATCAAATGCTAGATGCATTTATAGATTTAAAAGGAGTCATGACTCAACTCTACGAGAAGTAGAGTAGTTGAGAAAAAATAAAGTTGAAATTTACACCCAGAGTAAGCAATCTGAAATTTGTTATATAATTGTAAATAAAAAATTTACTATAGCAAAAGGCACATGTCATGGTAAACTTAAAGTTTATTCATTAGATATATATTGAAGAAATAAAAGATTCTTCAAGATTGTTTGTTCTCATGATAAGTTGATTGGATCAACTAATGTTGGCACTAAATCCCTTAAATTCTGAAAGTATGAAAGGTGAATATGGGCCCGTTCACCATAATGTGATATATGAAATAGATGCATCAATAAGATAATCATATGTTCGTTTATTGTCAACTTGAATTTTGACATACACAAAAATATTTGTGCAAGATAATTGAATTAAGAGCACAACTTTCAGAATAAGTAATAAACACGATTCATCTCGATAATATTGATAAAATTTCAAGATGATTGACAATAAATGCCTTAAATAAATGGTTAATCATTGCTTATGAGTGATACGCCCAAATTTACGCTCCAAACGAGATAGTAATGCAATCATTGATCAAATATAGAACTCAACCAGAGTTGAGGTCGATCCCACAGGGAATGCGTGAGAATATATCTATTAGCATCGGTTTCAAATGTAATATCTACTCCCGAAATAAAAATGCATAAAGTAAATATGGGACAAAGAATACGTGAGAATATATATCTTAGCACCGGTTTCAAATGTAATATCTACTCCCAAAATGAAAGTGCATAAAGTAAATATGGGTGGTTTGGTTTTCAAAACTAATTAACTAAAGAAAACAATAAATGAGTGCAAGAACGACTAGATTTCGATCAATTTATGTGAGCCTAGGATTGTGTTCCCCATGACAGCTAATGCAATAGCCAAATATAATGGTAAACTTATTCATGATTATGTATATAAGATCTAACAAATTATGTAACATTTAATTCACCTCTCAGTCCATCTTAATGCCTACCATTCATCACCTTTCGGTCTCAGAATGTCTACGTACTAACCCTTGTTGTTTATCACGGAATACTCTCACCTTTAAGTCTCAAACTCTTTTAGATGTATATCGTTCAGCACTTTTCGGTCTTAGAACGTATACGTACTAACCCTTGTTCTCAATCCCAGAATACTCTCAGTTTTTGATCTCAAGTATTTAGACTAGGTTAAAACCCCGAATTTCCATTGTAGAGCTCTTTTCCTAATCAAAACATCTCTTTCGGGCATGCAAAGAATAAAGGCTTACCCTAATGCGTCGACTCATCAAAGAAGAAATTAAAAGTGAAGATTACTACGATATATACGCTAGTCAATCCCGAGAATTACCCCCTATTTGCCTATCTTATTGATTTTTCATGATTCCCAAAACCCTAGTTATGGGTTTAGACTAGCATATTCAATGAATAAAGCTCGCAACAATACAAGGAATTCATAATAGAAAGACTTACTATTGAATAATCGAAGAAGCCACAAGCTACAAGCTTGAATTTGATAAGAAAAACCCCCAAAATCTTGTGAAATCTCCAAGAAAATAATATTTTTTAATGTTTTCTAACTCTGGCCATCCAAGACTAACTAAAAATGAAATAAAATACCTATTTATTTATTAAAAAAACCTAATCCTAATTAGAACAGGAAAATTCGTCGGCATGGATGGTCAGTCTACATATGATCAGGAATAAAGCAACCCAGTTTAAGTTAGCAATCAACTGATGTAAAAGATAGTGTCCTCACCACAACGAAGTCTCACACTCAACGTAAGCATATAAAACAGAGACTGGAATGTAGTCACTCACTCTTAGAAATGGCTTCCAATGGACACACATGCCTCGATCATGAACTTGCCCTTATTTTCACAACTTTAACTCTTGAATGACTTTTTCAGGATCACATTAGGACTTTTTTCGACTTATAACGTAGGATCGGGCTCTGGTGAGGTATATTTAGGATTAAGGTTACTAAACGGCCTCTCCCAGACACTTGCTTCAACTCAGCCATTTGCTTTTTGGTCACCAACTTTTCTTGCCCCTATTTTTCCACTTTCTATGGTACAAGAAGTGATTTTCGTGCTCATTCACTCATTTTTATTCTTTTTCTTTTTCGCTCATTGCTTTGCTCAGGGTCACAACCCATTTCTTTTTCTCTTTTTATCACTTTATTCGTTACCATATTCATTTTTCTGTTCTCCCTGCACTAGCCACCCTCAACTTAAGCCTTTGACTTGGGTCAAGGTTCACAATATCTTTCTAAAGGACCAGGGCCAACATAAGCCACCCTCAACTTAGGCTTTTGCCCTAGGAGGAGGTTTATAATGTCCTTGGAGAGACCAGGTCCAAAACAGAGATCAACAGATAGGTTGGGGAGGTGAATTTGGGTGATTTCAAAGAAAAGGTCCATTTAGGCTCGACTTTTGGTTCGAAGGGACAATTTCATTTGGTTGGTCAATTTTTCTTGGCTTAGTGACTATTCAACAACAACGGGGTTTGAAGAGACAATTTTATTTGGTTGCTCAATTTTTTTCTTGGCTAAGTGACTTTTCAACAATAGTGGCCTAAGATCCACTCCTAACCCAGTCATTCAAGGCTTTCAGTGGGACTAACCAGGCAAGTTCTATCTCACAAGTGCGTCGACGGAATTATGCAATTAGCTCTCACACACACGACATATCTTTTACACTAGTTGTTACTAACTTACATAGGCCTGCTTCATTCATCAAAATACCAACCATACACATATAATACTTGTCACAATCATGCAAGTTAGTCAGGATGAGATGCAAACACATATATACTCAGTGTTGTTAACATGGACATCACAAAGATCAACACAGGGGCTACCTTAGGCTTCTGTGACACTTATATTTACACAATCAATACAACCTAAACATGCCAGTTCTACTAGATAATACACTTGAGAGAAAAGAAACATGACAAGAAAAACTCTACAGTGGTAGGATGCCCCACCCCCTCCCAAAAGATAGTGTAGTGTCCTTACTATACCATAACACACTTAAATGAACAGATAGGGGGATAGAACATACCTGGGATGCCTTAGGCGTCAACGGTGTCTGTTGGATCGGAC
>DF357709.1:0-10586 GCA_000787875.1 Solanum virginianum | reverse complement strand
GTCCTGATCTGAAGTATGCTCTTATTCCGGGGCAACTGCCTCCTCCTCGACTCTCGTGGAAGGGGCCCCCTCATCAGACTAGGGGGCTCTACGATGGCCTGATGTATGGGCCCACATAGCACGCGAAAAATGGGGGAGACATTGCCTCTATAGCGAACTTCAGATCCACTAGAGGAGTCATCACCTGAGTCACTTCTCGCCTAATTGCTAGATGATACGGTTGGGGAGTCATGGAGGCGTGACATGGGCTCGTCCCTAGCACTGCGTCTGACTAAGCTGCGTCGTAGACCCATAGTACTACACGTGCCATAAAAGAATACATCTTAAAAAATTATTGCACATGCAAGTTGACGCACTAACGGGTACTCAAACTTCCCCTGTGCTATAAAAGTGTCAATAACCCTGAAGAATGGTGTCACCCGATCTATCATAGGGCCAGTGCACTTAAGAACATATATAACATAAAAATTAAAAGCAACCTGTGTAAAATAATGTAGGTGGAACAGGGTACACAAGACCCTACACGGCCCGTGTAGAGAGACGTGATCCGTAAAAGGGCTCGTTAGAGGGGACTTGGCCATGAGGAGTGACAGACAGCTTGACATGGCCCAGTACACGGTCCGTGAAATGTGACACGGGTCATGTGAGCGGTTGTTCAACCCCATTTGGACCAAGTTTCGGCCTATCACGCATACACACCTTCTTTCATGAACATTTACCTCACTTAATCATGATTTTGTCAACACAATAGCATATATAACTCAATGTCCCTAAAACATCATGTCAAAAAGCAACAAAAATCCTCAATTTTCATAGTTCAAATATTAAGATCACAACAATGGTGGTTTTCACCATTACATGCATGCCCAACATCAACAATATAAGTTATGATGCTTTAAATCAAGAAAGAACTACTCTTTGACTAAGATCTACACATGCAAGCTCTACAATCCACATTAGAAGATAGAGAAATTAGGTTCTTACTTGATAAATGGCAATGAAAATGAGGGCTTGCCTGAGGAACTTGCTACCCGCACTTAATTTCAACTATGCATCGTGTGAGTAACTCACGATTCATTATAACTAAGATGTAAATTTTTTAAAGATTTTGAAGAAGAAAAAGCAAGGAAGAGAGAGGGGGTTGTGGGAGTAGAGAGAGAGAGAGAGAGAGAGAAAGAGTGAAAAGTGAAGTGTGGGGGAACAAGTGGGGTCATTTAAAAAGAATCTTGGTCAACTCAGTTGACCAGTCAAATGCGTCACACGAGATAGCAGACAGGTCGTGACACTTGTCACGGTCCATGCAGATCGTCCGTCCCCCATTACTTGGTGCAAAAACATACTTACCTGGCACCCACATGACAAATGTACACAACACGGTCTCCTGAATGAACCGTTGACCATCTCACAGGCCGTGAGACACGTCCATGTGGCCAACCTTAGCAAAATAAACATGCGCCTGACCTTCGTGCTTCTTTTCGTATAGACGCCATAAGCCATGACACATTGCACAGTCCGTGTGGACCTACTGTGTCACTCCACTTAGCCATTCTTTGCGATTCCACAGTCCCACACCATGCGAGCCTGCCCGACGGCTTCCTGCATAGGTCGTGAGAGTGTAGATAGACCGTTTAATAGCCCATGTGGTTACACTCAACCAACTTTCAGGTTTTGTGATGTTCGGTTCCTCGTGTGTGCTTCCGTCCTCCAAAATGGCACCTGTACGAACTTGGAAACACGAAGCAATAACACTAACTTACATGACATATAAATTAAATTATTTTTAAATTATTTATATTTCTTTTGAACTATTAAAATGCGTGGGTTGCCTCCCATGGAGCGCTTGATTTAACATCGCATCACGATGCATTATCTTAACTACTTAGATTTTTTCAAAGAGGAAGACCTCTATTTATGAGGCCACTTCTGCTGCACCTGTGTACTGCTTAACTCTCTGCCTATTAACCTTGAATCGATCCCCATTTTCTGCTTGTAGCTCAATTGGACTATGGGAAAATACCTGGCTGATCGTGTATGGGCCAAACCATTTTGACTTGAGCTTGCCTGAGAAGAGCCTCAACCTGGAGTTGTATAAAAGTACCTTGTCACCAACACTAAAACTCCGACAAGCAATACGCTTGTTATGTTGGATCTTCATCCTCTCTTTATACAATGCTGCACTCTTATATGCTTGGAGGCAAAACTCATCCAACTCATTGAGTTGGTCAAGCCTTAAGTCAGTAGCCTCCTCCCAATTCATGTTGAGCTTCTTTAAAGCCCAGAGTGCTTTGTGCTCTAACTCCATGGGTAGATGACAGGCTTTACCAAACACCAACTGATATAGAGACATGCCAATGGGTGTCTTGTAAGCTGTCCTGTAGGCCCAAAGTGCATCGTCTAGCTTCCTTGCCCAATCCATCTAGGTAGCATTCACAGACTTGGTTAGGATTTCCTTGATCTCTGTATTCGACACTTCAACCTGTCCACTAGTCTATGGGTGATAAGGTGTGGCAACCTTGCGTTATCGTACTCCATATTTTGCTAGCACCATATGAAAAACCTTATTATAGAAGTGAGAACCCCCATCACTAATGATAGTTCTGGGTGTCCCAAATCTGGAAAAGATGTTCCGCCTCAGAAATTGGAAAACACTTTTGCTCTCATTGTTTGGTAATGTCGTTGCCTCCACCAATTTGGAGACATAGTCCATGGCCACCAAGATGTACTACATTCCATAAGAACTCATAAATGGGCCCATGAAGTCAATGGCCTAGACGTTAAAAATCTCTACCTCAAGAATAGGGGTCACGAGCAACTCTTGGCACTTGGAGATGTTACCCTATCGCTGGCACTGATCACACCCAAGCACCAAGTTGTAGGTATCTTTATAGATAGTGGGCCAGTAGTATCCATATTGGAGAATCTTTTTCGCCATTCTGGCCCCATCATGATGACCCCCCACTGCGGATGAGTGATAGGCCTCCATTATGCTCAACATCTCCGCCTCTAGAATGCACTTCCTGATTACTCTGCCTGCACATGTTCTGAACAAGTATGGGTCATCCCAGATGTACCTGCACACATCAAACATAAACTTTTTTCTCTGGTGGATATCGCTCACCAGAAAATTAGCAAAATCAGCAAACCAAGGAATGAGGTCAACAGAAGCTGCCAATACCTACTCATCGGGAAAGGAGTCATTGATGTTCAACCAATCCTTCATTTTTGACTCATCCTCCAATCTGGACAAGTAGTTTGCTACTTAGTTCTCAGATCCAGGATCTTGAAGTCAAACTCTTGTAGTAGGAGAACCCATCTGATCAACCGCGGCTTAGCATCTTTCTTAGCCATAAGGTATCTCAAGGCCACATGGTCGGTGTGCACTATTGATTTGGTGCCCAATAAGTATGCCCAAAACTTGTCGAATGCATATACCACAGCCAACAATTCCTGCTCAGTCACTGTATAGTTCTTTTGAGCATCATTGAGGGTCTTGCTGGCGTAGTATATGGGGTGGAAAATCTTATTGTGCTTCTGTCTGAGCACAACACCCACAACAATCCCACTTGCATTACACATTACCTCAAATGGTGCAGTCCAGTCAGCTGCAACTACTACAGGCACGAAAATCAACTTTTGCTTTAGAGTTTCAAAGGCATGCTTGCAGATATCAAAGTGGAACTTTGCAGCCTTTTCTAATAGCTTGCACAAGGGGTGTGCAATCTTAGAGAAGTCTTTGATAAATCGACGATAGAAATCGGCATGCCTAAGGAAACTACAGACCCCCTTTACAAATATGGGGGGGCGACAGTTTCTCAATTACCTCGATCTTCGCTTTATCCACTTCTATGCCCTTCTTAAAATCTTATGGCCAAGCACTATCCCCTCTTTGACCATAAAGTGGCACTTCTACCAATTTAGCACTAAGTTAGCCTCCTCATAACGCTAGAGTGCCTTGCTAAGATTCAACAAACATGTATCAAAGGAATCACCCTCTACAAAGAAGTCATCCATAAATACCTCGAGGGTATCTTCAACCACGTCAGAAAAGATTGACATCATACAGCGTTGGAAGGTGGCTGGGGAATTGCAAAGACCGAAGGGCATCCTTCTAAAAGCAAATATTCCATACGGGCAAGTGAAGGTAATCTTCTCCTGATCCTCTGAGGCTATGGATATCTGATTGTAGCCCAAGTACCCGTCCAAGAAGTAATACTACCCTCTACCTGCTAACATGTCTAACATCTGGTCTATGAAAGGCATGGGGAAATGGTCCTTCAAGGTCTATTTATTCAACTTCTAGTAGTCCATGCACACTTGCTATCCAGTCACGGCTATTAATGGCACCAACTCATTTTTGTTGTTGGCAACCACAGTCATGCCCCCTTTCTTCAGGACATACTGCGTTGGACTGACCCACTTGCTGTCAGAAATAGGGTATATCACCCTAACATCCAGCCACTTGATGATCTCCTTTTTCACCACTCTTGCATAGATGGGTTTAGCTTGCGCTGATGCTCAATGCTGGGCACACAGTTGTCCTTCAATTTTATCTTGTGCGTGCATATCCCTGGGGGAATACCTATGATATCTGCAATGGTCCAACCAATAGCTCGCTTGAACTTTTGAAGGACCCTCATCAATGCCTCTACCTGATTTTCATGATGATCTGCAGCTATAATCACAGGAAGAGTGTTGTGAGTTCCTAAAAATACATACCTTAGGTGTTGGGGTAACTCCTTGAGCTCCATAGTTGGAGGCTCCTTGATGAATGGTTTAGCAGTGGTGTAGACCTGTTCTGTAGATCTAAGTCCAACTTTCTGGGGACAAATGGCCTAGTTCCCCTACTTTGTAGCGCATTCTCCCAAATCTGGAAAAGATGTTCCGCCTCAGAAATTGGAAAACACTTTTGCTCTCATTTGGGGACAAATGGCCTAGTTCCCCTCCTTTGTAGCGCATTCATAGCATCGGCGTAACCACTAATACTATCATATGGGAAGTTCATTAACACCGCTGCTAGTGTGTCTACACTCATCATTTCCTCAAGTGGGATCTCAGACAGACAATCATCTTTAACATCTATGATGGATATTACCGCCATCTCTTTAGGTTGCTTCATTACAGCACAGACATTGAACTTCACCTCATCCGTGTTGAGTCTGAATGTCAGTTCACCTCACTCCATGTCCACCAATACCCTGCCAGTGGCCAAAAATATTCTCCTAAAGATGATGGGAACCTCAAAATCCACCTGACAGTCCAGAACAACAAAATTTGCTGAAAAGATGAACCAACCCACACGAACCAGAACATTGTATAGAATCCCCACGGGCCGCTTTACCGATCTATCTGATATGAGTAGCCGCATTGTAGTGGGTGTGGGGGGATCCTAAGCCCAGCTGCCTGTAGACCACCAGTGGCATCAAGTTGATGCTGGAACCCAGATCACAGAGAGCTCTGGCAAAATCAAATGCTCCAATGGTACATGGGATGGTGAAAGCTCCCGGATCTTCCTTCTTTTCTATGAGAGATGTTGTGGCGATGGCACTACAGTAGTGGAGATTGTTCGTCAGCTCGATCATGGCTGCCCTTTTCTTAGTCACTAAGTCTTTCATGCACTTAGCGTAGCCCGACATCTGCTCAAGTACTTCCACTAGAGGAATATTCACTGAAATCTCCTTCAGCATGGACAAGAACTTCTGAAATTCGCCGTCTTCAACCTTTTTCTACAACCTCTGTGGGAATGGTGGTGGTAGTTTAGGAATGGTTAGCAGCAGGTATGTCACAGTTGGTGTCACCTCACGCTCTTTAGTGACCTGCGGCATAGCTAGTGTTATTTCCACTTCCTTACTCAAGTCACCGATACGCTCCTCTACGGGGTTAGGCATCTTGCTTTTAGCTTCCTCCAAACCTGCATTAATGGGCACAACAGGGTCAGAGAGTACCTTACCGCTCCTCGTGGTTACTGCATGCAATGACCGTCATTCTTCGAGTTCTGAATAGTATCGCTCGACAGTGACCCAGCTTTTCTCTGGTTTATGGTTGTTGACAATAGACCCATCTGCTGCTCTAATTGCTTGATTAAGGTAGAATGCGAGTCGACCAACTGTCGAACATTTGGCATCTCCCCTTTTATATTTCTCATCCCTACCTCCGTGGACTCAACCTTACTAAGTACCTTTGCCATCATTTCTTCTAACTTTTATTTTTTGCCACTATCGTTCTGACGCTCATGGTTCCTATAATCGTCTCTATTCTGCCAGTTTCCTTGATAGTTTTGATCACGACTATAGTTTTGACCTTGATTACCAGCGTTGTATCGCCGGTAACCCCCCTGGCTGCCTAAGAAGTTTGCCTCTTCATCAAAGTTGTATCCTTGCTCATCATGCCTAGGCATTATGTCTACAACTTTTACCTTTTCTGCTTCTTCTAAGAAACGCTTTGCCAGCAAGTCCAGTTGGGTCTTCATGTGTGTTATGTCTTGATCCCGTTCCTCCTCCTTTCGTCGCTGCTCCTTTGTCATTTCAAAGATGAGCCCCAAACAATCTCCATCTCTAGTGTACCATGCTCTGCTATTCTTGGCTACCTGGTCTAAGATCACCACGATGTCCAGGAAAGACCTAGACATGTATTGTCACGACCCAATCCCGTGGGCCATGACTAGTGCTTGGATTGGGCACCCAAACACAATCACGAAGCCGAGTTGCAAACAGATGACTTATACTGACACAAATATCAAACACTGCCTCAGATTCTATCAAACACACCGGCAAGGCAATGCTTCAAGTTTATAATTTTATAAAAAAATTTTGGCAGAGTTTTCTTTGTTTTACGGACTATCCAAAATAACCCTAAACTCAGAAAATACCAACAAAGGCCAAACAGGGTCAACAAAACAACATATATACATATGCGGGCCGACAAGGCCGCCATGGCGGGTGAAACCGCCCAACACACACATCACAGAAGTCTAATCGGACGGACTGGGCACAACCCACACACATATATCCATAGACCTCTAAATAAACTGATAGAATCATAGGACGGGATAGGGCCCCGCCGTACCCCTGAACAAATATATATAATGCAATGAACGAGTGTGTACTCAAAAGTAGGCTCCAAAGTAGGGGGAGCACTCCAAATAGCAGAAGGGTGTCCTAAATTGGTGGATCACCAAGCTGTGCGTCGGTACCTGCGGGCATGAAACGTAGCCCCCGAAGAAGGGGGGTCAATACGAAATATGTACTGAGTATGCAAAGCAGAAGGTGCAGAACATAAATCTGAGTAATAATCGAAATAGAAGTATGGAAGGTAAATACATATCCAAAAATATTAAAATGTATACATATTAAAATGTTTACTTTCCAAAATACAAATCATGTGTAGGGCACATGATATATGGTTGTCCGCCCGTCGATGGTTCCATAACACAGCATAATACCAGAAAGTTTCAAATCTCTAAATTTCTATCACATGTCACAATACAGCATAATGTCAAATGCAGCATAACACCGGAGTATATCATAATGGGCACTATAACCAACGGGCCGGGGAATCGATGAATGATATTATAGTAGTAGGCACGAGCGGAGTAGTGAGTAATCATATGCATAAAATCATTGTCATAAATCCAAAAGATAAGTAAAATAGTCATATTTGAAATCGAGCGAAGTAGTGAGTAATCATATGCATAAAATCATTGTCATAAGTTCGAAAGATAAGTAAAATAGTCATGTTTGAAATCGAAAGAATAATTACTACATATTCTTTCAAAAGTTATCGAAATTGCATAAAAGGGCGTCGCGGGACCCATAGATGGGTGGAGACCCGAGCTAGCCCAGCATGTGGAGAACATACTCATCCTAGATCATACAAGCTCCTACGAGAATTTCAAAGCAATCCGAGCTTTTCTGTAAATATCAATGAATTAATGCGAATCATAAATATGCTCGGATTGCGAGAGTAGAGTTTCCTCGAGGCTCGTATCATAGCCTATTTTAACTAAGGCATGCCGAAAAGAAAGGTTGCTTTACATACGTCAAACGCTCTCCAATATAATCCAAATGCAAGCTAGATCCAACTTACGCTTCGGGTTGCCCAGGGCCTACAAACAAGTCATAAAATGGCAAACATTAGCTAAAGACTTTTTGGGCATTAAATTCCAACTTTGCCCCTAATTCTACAGAAATTTGGGCAGCATTTCCCCTTAAAATAAACCACCCCGAGAATTCAACTTGGCCTAGTCAGTCAACAACAATAACAACAACCACCCAGCAATGTCAAAAACCAATTCAAACGACAATATAACAATAGTAGCTCTATTTATCATTATCAACTAATCCAAAAGGCAATACAACAATAATAACTCTTTTTTTCATCATTCATTAACATTCATAAATTCGATTCAATGGCTTAACTTTAAGCCAACATCGATGCTTATACATTCAAATACTAACTCAAATCCATACCAACAATATTTAAAGACATTCTAAGAAATTCATATAACACTTCCAACAATCCAAATTTTTCTCCAATCTAGCCAAGAACAACCCCTAAACCCGAGAACCCCACTTTTCTCATTCCTCATTCTCAAATCATGATTTGCACCCACAATTCACATTCTAACAATGCTATTCTCATTTATATACAAATTATATTAAATATGCAATAACCTCCAAATTGGTACACAATAATTACAACATCAATTTGAGCCAATAAACATTCATTTCCAACATAGAATTCATAACAACAACGACTAAAATATTAAGCGACATTCATTTATTCATTGTCATATAATGTGACCCATTTTCGGCTAGCACACCAACTTACACATATGGATGATTCTCAATCATTCTTTCACCCTATAATGATCATAATATACTAACTATGCACTAATTCATAGTTTCAACACAACACAACACAACATAACCCGCACATACTCACACGGTTTCAAGCACCACACACACAACTCACTTTCAATATTCCATATCTCGTGATTTTACTCCATTTTAACATACTACAATATGCTTACAACCTTTATAACACATAAAACAAGATCAAATCTTACATTTTTCTCTTCAATTTCGCAATAGGCTAAGGTTTCCAAAGGTGAAGAAATAAAGGATTAATCGCTCCAACAACACCTCGACGCTACTTAGGGACCTCAATATAGTGGGTTAACACCAATAAATAATTTTTTGAGTGGCTAGAAATTTTTTTTCTTATTTTTCTCTTTTGGCCGAGAGCCTCTCTTAGAGGTTTCAACTTTGCTTCTTCTATTTTTTCTAAGTGTTGAATGAAAAGGAAATGAAGTGGTGATCTTTATATATAGAGCAAGACTTAGCCAAGTGTCCATGGCCCACACCATGTGTTGTTCCAATTAAAAGTTAACACAAAATTATATGGCCCCCACTTTAATGTCACATGGCCAAGGGCCAAATAGTTCATGATTTTCAACTTTCAATAATTCTAATTTTGATCCCAGGGTCTCACTTTAATGTCACATGGCCAAGGGCCAAATAATTCATGATTTTCAACTTTCAATAATTCTAATTTTGGTCCCAAATTTTTCTAATTGTTCCATACCAACAAAATTTATGAACAACTTATGTCTCAACATAAAATCAAAGGTCAAAAATCTCGACTTTATATCGTGGAATAGTTTTTGTCCTTAACTTATTATAATTAATTCGGATTATTCCACTGCATGAAATACGTGTTCTAACATCCTTCCCCCCTTTTAAACATTCATCCTCGAATGTTAAACCAACTTTACGAGTCATACAAACAATTTGGGGGAGTTTTCTTTTCCATTATCACAACAATACCTTCATTGATCAACAATTTAGTTATCAAACAACAAAGTCAAGTGAAGAATTAAATTACCTATAGGCACTGAAAACAAGTGAGGATACTTTTTCTTTATTTGCTCTTCAGCTTCCTGGTCATTTATTCTCGGTTATTGTTTCACCACAACACTTTAATAGAAGTCACATCTTTATTTCGTAACTTTCTTACCTGATGATCCAATATGGCTATGAGCTACTCTTCATAAGATTGTTCTTCTGTGACCTGGATATCATCTACAGGAAAGATTCTGGAAGGGTCATCAATACACTTATGAAGCATAAAAATATGGAATACCGGGTGTTCCACTTTCAAATCAGCTGGCAGATCTAATTCACAGGCCATCTTGCCTATTATACGGGCAATCTGATATGGCCCAATATATCTCGGGCTGAGCTTTCCTTTCTTATCGAACCTCATAACACCTTTCATAGGTGACACTTTAAGGAATACCCAATCACCAATCTGAAACTCTAAATGCCGACGGTGATTATCTGCATATGATTTCTGTCGACTCTGAGCCACTAGGAACCACTCCCGAATGAGTTTCACACCAATCTGAAACTCTAAATGCCGACGACGATTATCTGCATATGATTTTTGTCGACTCTGAGCCACTAATAACCGCTTCCGAATGAGTTTGACCTTATCCACTGCCTACTGAACCACGTCTGGGCCAATCAGCTCAGTCTCTCCAATATCAAACTAACCGATCGATGACCTATACTTCCTGCCATACAATG
>DF357710.1:142755-180885 GCA_000787875.1 Solanum virginianum | reverse complement strand
CTTGATCAAAGTTGGGTGATTTAATTTAACTAATTTAAACAAATTAATAACCTAAATATTTATTAGTTCAATTATTTTATCCCGTCAAAATTCAATAAACTAGCTTATTTGATATCCTTAACCTTACGTACAACTATTAAAATATTGAACATGCACCACCAAAGGATATGGTGCAGCGAATGGGGCTATTCCTTTCTTAATCAAAGGTTTCGGGTTCGAGTTCTCGGAATGGAAAAATCCTTGGTAGGGAGTGCTTTCCCCCAAATGGGGCCCTTTGTGGCACGAATCCGGCTATAATCGGTCTCCAATATGGGCACCAGACACCGGATGGAAACCAAATGTATATATATATTGAACATGCCATATTATATACTATATTGATGATTTTTTCGTATATATAAGTGGTAGGGGAGATCATAGCTTCCTAGATATCATCAATAGATTGGCTACATTAAGTCAAAAATAATATACAATATAATGTTGCAACGAAGACAAGTTATACAAATATTTATATGTTGGTTTTAATTGAAGTAGCCATAGCTATATAAAAAAAAGATCCTTCAAATTTATGACCCTTCAATTATCTGTCTTTTTAATATATTCAATACATTGTAACATGTTAGTTGTCAGTATTTAATAATAATGAATCAACTTCCCCCAAAATATACAAAAGATGATTCAAGACAGAAAATAGAAAAGAAAAAAGAAAAGGTGTTCACGTTGTGTTGCATACCAATTTATGTAATGGTGTTTAATTATAAATATCATCAATGACATGATCTTACATGGAGAGGAGAGGAGAGGAGGTCGCGTATTAGCGTAAAAAGTTAATAAGTTAGTAGGGGTAGGATGATGTCTAATCCTCTGATATAGTAGATTAGTAGGATTAGTCGTGTCTTTATATCTTATGTTGTTATTGTCCGTCTTATATTTATTACTTTTACTGTATTTATATATTATCCTTTGCTTGCTTTATTTTTTCTTTTTTTATTATTCATATTTAGTATCTTCTATATTTGGGGGCCTGATATTTTTGAGATGAGGGTCTTCCGAAAACAGCTTCTCTATCTCTATGAGGCAGTGGTAAGGTCTGCGTATGTTTTGTCTTCCTCAGACTGCACTTGTGGAATTCCACTGGATATATTGTTGTGGTGGTGGTGTTTAACTATAAATATATCTAATAAATAAATTAAGATTGATAATCTAAAATAAGTTATAAATATTTATATGACTTTGAATTATTTTATTATAAGATATATATATATATATATATCTGTTAAAAATTAAATTATTATTATATAAAAAATATGTATTTTGTAAAACTAATTAAAAAGAAAATAATGTCATGTACGCAACAGATGGAATACTTCTCTTTCTTTCTTATCCAAAACAAATAATAATTATTTTTCTATTAAATTTAGTTGTTCTTTTGAAGATCTCCTTGAATCTAGTGTGTTTTTGTAATACGATAGGAATATTTTGTAATTTGTTTATTTGAATTTGATTAGACATTAAATTTAAAATAATAAAAAAAATTATGTGATCTTGATTAAAATATATCAGAATTTTTAAAAATTTTTTTATCTTAAATATGTCATTGAAAAATAATAACTAAAGAGTTGTAAAAGAAAGAATTGTGAAATGGACTGAATAATCATTTTACCTATATCGGACGACCTTGATTTTTATTTTAAATTTACAAAGTAGAAAATTAAAAGCAAAAACAAAGAAGATTTCTTTTTAAACGATAAAAAAGAACAAGATAAATAAATTGAAAAGCATGAAATTTCTGTTTATTATTGATTAAAATAAAACTAATAATAAATAATCACCCTTGCTTGTTAATTCTATTTCTTCCTCTTTCTAATGTTGTGTATATATAATATTCGATGAATGTTTTATGACTATATATAGAGCAATAAGTTATTTTTAATCAGAAGTTTTGAATTTGAAATCACATTTAATAATAAGTATGTTACATTTAACATGAAATTTTTCTACATAAATTTAAATTAGTCAAATATTGTTATATTATGAACATGTCACAATAATGATGAAGGAAACATGCTTAAAAAGCAAGAAAATAATCATAAAAATTGTATATATCAACTCTATTGTCTATTCACTATCCTATACCCTATATTTGAATTGTGGTCCTAATTATCCTTTCATACTAAGAAACTGCACTTTGCACAATAATTCATTGAAAAGCACGTGAGTGATTAGTATTAATGACATCTTCTAATATTTGTTTAAGTGATAATTCAGATATAAACATCTTTGCTTTATTAGGATAAGAAATCAGCCTGATCACGTGATTTAGATGTAATCTTGAAAAAATAAAAGAAAAAAAATCATATGAAGTATTTTTATCCTACATTATACTCCGCCTATTCCAATGATTCTTATTAAGAGTTAAATTATATAAACTTTGACTAATAATTTAATTTATATTTTTAAGAGAAATTTTTGTATATAACTATTCAAAAATATTTTAATTATACTCTATAGATATAGTTTGGGTAATTACATTTCGTAACTATAATTATAGCACGTGCAACATTTGTATGCGTTTGTACAATTAGCTATACAATTCGTAGTTTTTATATAACGTTTGTATATTTCGCTATATAATTGGTGCACAACATTTGTATAATTCGCTATACAATTCACAGTGTTTGTATATTTCGCTATACAATTTGATTTGCGCATAACTTTTGTATAATCGAGTACAATTTTTGTATAAATCGTACATATTATACAAAAAATTCAAACTGTAATTACAATAAGATCTTCGTCGCGAGCCATAATAAATTCAAATTAGATATAACTATTTTAGCTAATTAACTAGTATATCTTTGTTTATTCGCACATTTTTTTTCCATTTTTAACCATATCGATATTAAAGAAAACATTAATTTTATAGCATTTTTAATATAATTTTTTTAATATCTGAATTTTAGTTTTAAAATATTAAATTCACAAGCTCTTGAAATTAGTCAAACTAACTCTAGAAAACAGAACATAATTTTGAAACAGAGAAAGTAATATTTAAAATTGATTCTTTTTTTTTAAATGATCAATGGTCATAATTATTTTATAAGCATTCATATATCCTTAATAAGATGTCTCAAACTTAAGACTTTACTCTTCTAAAATGAAACTTTTTCAATACAAAATCTGAATTAATCGAGCCATTAAATTTTAAATAAGTCACTTCTTAACTCATCAAATCTTCCATCACAAATTGAGTACTAGTAAAGGACAAACTTAATCTTCCTAAAAGAAATTATATAAAATGAAAATTCTAAGGAATCTATTTGATTTGGCTTATTTTTACTTTGCTTGTACATTTGTGCCATCACTTTATCGCAATATATATCTTTAGTTATTATCATGAAAGTTTTTACTTCATGGAAAATTGACCACTCACATCATATAGTGCATTCCAATCAAAATTATCACAAAACAATTAAATTGTTGAAACCAGATAAATATAATAATAACAATAAAAATATATTCAGTGTAGCTTTATAAGTGATTAAAAAAGGGTGAATTTATTTTTATCAGAATAAAAATTTGTCACGCTTCGAGCCTATACCTTGAACGTGATCGGCATTCGAAAACCATTTCTAGCCCTAAGCGAATCACTTGGCCTGGCTACCTACTCAGCGGAAGACATGACAATAGTGGAACAGCTATAGAAATAAAAAGATAGTTCATAAACTGTCTGCATAACTAACAAGAAGGCTTTTAAGCAATGTCTGCATAACTGGAAACTGAAATACTAAACATATGGTCTATGGAACCTCTACTAATAATGTCCGAAATGACTACTGAGACAGGTCCCAAGTAGCCAGAAGTAAAAATAAAACGGAAAAGAAATAACTTGATCTGAAAGAGCCCCGGACTGAGAAGAGGTCTCACTAATGAACTGATAGCTGTCAGGTCCTCAACGAAGCAGCTGCTGAGGAACTCTGTCACTTGCGTCTGCATCATAAAACGATGCAGATCCCAAGAACGTTAGTACGTGGAATGTACGGTATGTAAGATGGCCAAAACATTTAAATCAGGATAATATAATATATCTCAAAAGACTTACTCATAATTCATAAAGGAAATAATAGTAATCATGAAGACTTGTATGCTGAAAGTAACATGCTGAAAATAATATGCTAAAACTGATAAGTAAAACTTAGTTTCTTAGCTTGGGGAGTTTCTCTTACCAACAGCCACCACTATGAGTTCCGTGGTGATACAACGTCTTGCCCACGCTGCCAGAGCCGTCCCGTACTTTGTCGGGGTAGGGGATGAATAACTATGGGAGTGGATCCATCCCAAATCTGGGTCATCTCAGTGGCTAAAGAGGAAGGTACCATAGTAGAGTGTCATCTATATGCTAGCGGATCCATCCCAAATTTGGGCCATCTCAGTGGCTATTGAGGAAGGTACTGTAGTACAATCTTATCCTATGCTGGCTACATCGTTTATGAGTTTGAGTAATTTATTCTCCTCTCACTCATATCGGTGCTTAATACTACTCCCAAAATATTTTATATAGCTCATACTTTAATGACTTATAAGTTCTTGAAATTTGGTTTTTTTTGGGGACTTAGCCCAGCTTACTACTTAGCTTTCTCAAGTGAAATCTTTAACTTTACTGTAACTAATTTGTTTATATACCTTCAATCATGCTAGATTACTCAACTAAAATGCCAAGAAAATCTTCAAGAAAATCATTCTTTAATTTATAATGTACTCAGCTAAAATGCAAGAATGATTCAAGAAAGGAATTCTTTAACTAGTCTTGAACTATAAGTTTTATGGGTGTTCATGAACCCCACATGAATTCACAGAAAATTATTTATAACTTAAAAATCTTGGAATCAATACTTTACTAACAATTAAGGACTCAAGAATCATCATTATCAAATCAAGAATCTATGCATACGTAGGGAAATTTACTAAACTTTATAAGATTTTCATGAATTTAAGGTAGACCAAGACTTGAGACTTCTAGGATGAAAATTAGGTCATACTTTTCTAAAATGTTATAAAAATAATGATTTTAGAGTGACCTTACATACCTTGGAATGGGTTCTTGAGGGATTGAAAGGAAAATCTTGAATACCTTAGTGTTCTTGAATCCTACGTTTGAGATTCTGGGGAAGAGTTTCTTGTTTTTGAGAGAAAAATAGAGTAGGAATATGTTTTAGGAACTAATTACGACCTAAAAATGGATTAATTCAGGATATGAGATGAGTGAAAAGTCAGATTTGCCCCTCCCCATTAAAAGAACAAAATTGCTCCGAAAATACACTAGTGCGCGACGCGCACTAGTATTATTTCTCACTTTTTCGTAAAATTCTCACTTTTCATCGAAATTCGAAAAAACAACAAAGTGTGGTTCCGCGTTCACTCCGTATCGTGGAAGGGGTGCGAAAACTCCACTATTTTGAGCTTTCTTGAAAAAAAAATAATTCACATTTTTTTGAGTTTTTGTTGAGTCGAGATCATTTTTCGACTCAATTTTTTGCACTGATCGCAAATTCAATCTCGAATTCGCAAACGGAGCAAGGGAAGACTCGTTACGCGCAAGGTCAATTCTAGGGGTATTTTCATACTTTCACGAGGTGTTACCAAAATCTACCTAATCTTTATACTTTACCCTATTTTGAATAAAATAGAGAAACTGTTTATGATAAAATTCTTGATTCGAAAAATAAGTTTTCACAATATTATTTTAATCTAGAATATGTTTTATAATAATAAATTATATCATATCATCAAAATAGAATAATATTTTAATGATGGCAATCTTTTATTTTATGAAATATTTTCAGTTGATCCACTACAATGGTCGTAATTTGATAAGAAGGTTTTTAAATGTTTGACCACGCATTATTTTTCTTGAATAAGATAATGTTTAAAAAGAATGTGGACAAGAGAAATATGAGAGATTTTGTTTTATAACTTTTATTAATTTATTTTAATTTTTATATATTTAATTTATAAATAATTATAAAGGATCCTTTTTCCGTAAAAATATGTATGAATTTTGAATATTAATAAATAATAAAAAAAGAGCAATTTTTTAGCATAAAAATGGAAAAGGGAAAAAGGAAAAAGGTAAGAAGCTCTTTAATTAGGAAAAGTGTGTAATGGGCCCGGGTTTGGTTTTGGCGGCATATCTTTTGGATCTGTTTGAACCGTTATTGGGGCTGGGCCTTGTCGTTACCCGCAAGTGATGCTGACCATAACTTCCACCCTCGATTTTTGTGCACAATTTCCAAATTGCCACGTACTATTTCCTTCTTTTTATTTATTTATTTATTTATTTATTTATTTATTTATTTTAATCAAAGTAAATTTATGGTTATATTGAGCAACGATTAAGTTATTTTCATGTAATTTATAGATCATGAATTTAAGGCATAAAAGTATTCTATTTGTTTTATTTTGTATAGTATTCTTTAACTTTTGAAACCTATCATTTAAAACAATTCTTAATATTTGTGAGCGTGTGTCGTTGAGATTAAATTCATTAAAGGTAAAAAAATAATTTTAAAGTTAAATCATTGCTAATTAAACATAAGAAGCACTTACTAATCACTGATATTTATATTAAGCTAATGAAATAATTGTTCTTGAGAAGACCATGAGATTGGAATGACAATTAAGTTATTTTTGTGTAATTCATTGATTATGAATTCAATCCATAAAAGTATTTACTAATCACTGATGTTGTGTCTCAATTTATGTAATATTTTTTCTCATAGTTTGTTTTGAGTAGAATGTCATATTTTCTGATTTGGCAACTATATTTAATAGCGCCATTTCTATTTTATCCTTTTGTGTCCCACTTAAGATTTCAACAACAATATATTCGGTGAAATTTCACAAGTGAAGATTTGGAAAGGATAAAATATACATAAATCTTACCACATCCTCATAGAGATAGAGAAATTATTTTCGAAAGACCTTCATCTCAAAAATATCATCTCCCAAATCAGAACATACTATATATGAAACAGAACGACTAGAGTGGAAATCAAATGATGATTTATAAAGACAATAAAAGTGACAAAATAAATGACGGACAATGATAACACAATATATAACGACATGACTACCTCTACTTACCTACTATTTTATAAGGTCAGACGTCATCCTACCCCTACCAGCAGTCTAACCTTCTACCCTAATACGCGGCCTTCATTACTTTTTATCTAAGATCATGTCTTCGATGATACGAAATTACGTTATTATTCTGTCTAGTCACCTACCACAATACTTTTTCAGCCCACCTCTACTCCTTTGAGTAATCCCTAAATCCAACATCACGCACCTCCTAACAGGAGCATCAACACTTCTTCTTTGAACTGGTCCAAACCATCACGATCTCGCTTCTCTTATTTTGTTCCATTTAAATGAAAAGGAACATGTTTTGATGTCATTAATTTGACATCGTTGACAAAGTAATTTTTACATTAAAAATTTAGGGAAAAAAGAGAAAAGAAATTAATCCTAGTGAAATTGGCATTTCCTTTCTTGAAAAGTAACAGCTTTGATTTTTATAACATTTCATATAGGGTCTTTTTTCTAGAAATATTCCAACACAAAAAGTATTTCACCTAACACGATAAACGTATTAAGATTTTCTATTAGCTAAATCCAAAGTTCGATTTTGTCAAATCTAAATTATTGAGTTTAAATTATTGTATATTAAAATCCTAATAGATTATGTACCTAACAACCCTAATGATTTTAATTTTTTATTGTATTGTATGATATGTATTGACCTGCTTTCATTGTTGATGATGGTAGTAGCTTTAATTAATGACATTTTTTTTTACTTCACTAGTTTATAAGAAAAATGTTGTTGAGAAAAAAAGAAACGTTTTGGTACTATTTGCAATTGAATTAATTAATTTTCTAATGCTTACTATATCATGTTAAATACTTCTGTTTTTCTCATGGATAATGTACTCAGATGTGTATTAAAAAAAAATTATAATTTATAAATGTATAAGCGTTTATAAATATATAATTCTTTTTAATTCTTAAGGACTCAAATCCACCCAAACCTCTAACTTATAAGGTGAAAAAATTATAATCATCCCATCGCTATAAATGTTGGTAAAAGAAATGTGTCAACCAAATGATCTTGTATTTTCTTTCTTAAAAAGGGGAAGACTGTTTTATTAGGAAAATTAATATACAACTTATATATTAAACAAAAATTGGTTTATCACTTGCTTTAAGTAGGCATTTGTCCAACTCAGCTATTTTGATGCTACATAAGCTCAGTCAATAGTCAGAGGAGTTCATAATATTGTGTTTTAGTGAGTTTAAAAGTTTAGTTGATAAAATCGTAAGTACAAAAATTTATCTTACAAACGGAGTGAAGTATAAAAGTCACTTACATCATTCCATCATAAAAATTTATCTATGTATGTATTATGTATAAGCCTCAACCAAATAGAATTCAAGGATTTGAAAATATTTGTGACCATAAAGAAATAGATGTTGACTTAGTACAATTGATGAAAGGAATCTGTTACATGATTAACGTTTTCATTTTCAAATATTTAATGTGTCCCTGTCTTGATTATCAATGGCTTTTTCAAATAAAAACTCCAAAAAATAAAAATAAAGAATAATGATGTTTTGAACCTTTCATATTTGCCACATATTCTATATCACGTAGGAATAAATCAAAATGAGATATTATCATCGAGTTATGATTTTCATTAAAAAAAATTGAAATATAACAAAATAAATATAGAAAGAAGTTACAAGCTTCAAAATTTATCATAGATACATAAAAAATAATTTTAAATTATTTTCAATAAAAAAAAAATTGTATGAAAGATGTTCTTGTAGTATCTGGTTCAAATCATAGATACCATCAAAGGTGGGATAGAAAATACCCTTCAATAAGATCTCGAGTTTCAAAAATAAAATTGTATTTCATAAAGAACACACTTTATTTTCAGAGTAAAATTTTTCTACGCAAATTTTAACGAGTCAAATTCTAAAATAAACAAAAATACCGAACAGGAAAAAGGTGGAAACAATAATGCTAGAATGTATCTTTAATTGGCTAGTAGTTATTATAGGAAAAAAATCAAATTACTTTGGAATTAAAAGCTAGTATAAGATAATAATACTAACAAAGTTCTAGAGTATAACAACTAAGGAATACAAGGAAGTAGCCAACAACAATATAGGAGCTCAATTATTAAACGGTAATATTCGAGTCAACTTGCGCACACCTCAATTATTTCATTATCAATATTTTTATTACAAATATGAAATAACTATTATCCAATTATTTATAATAACAAATCACAAGAAATTCCTTAACGTCTTTCATGTCTGCTCTGATTTGAAGCTTAATCTCTAAAGTTTTACGTTCGCTTTATTAATTATTAGCTCTAGAATTTTTTGACATTAGGTAGTATAACATTAGGGACTAGTTTACATTTCTTGAATCATTTAGGTGCCTATGTTAACATTTACTCAAACATTTTGGTGCAAAGAAGAAATAGTTGAGCTTGGGGGTATAATTGGCATTGATCAAAACCCAACGGCCAAGTAGTAAATGTAACCAATTATGGGGGTGTATATAAATAAACCAATAAAATAACAAATAATAAATATTCCCTCCGTCCCATTTCATATAACATTCTTTCCTTTTTGGTTAATGTCACTTTTCCTTAATTAAAAATAATTTAATTTTAAAATTAATTTTAAATAATAAATTTTATAAGTTTTTTTTAAATATCGTGTCAAATTAAAGGGTGTCACATGAACAGAACGGAGAGAGTAATAAATAATAAAATCCCATTATCTAACCTTTAAATTTTGCTTCTGCTTTAACCCCACTTTGGGCCTTGTCTTCTGAAGGAAAAAAAAAACAGACGCCAAATACAATAATCATAGACCGCCATCATCAAAACCAGAAAACTTGCAAAAGCACAAATATCTACAGAAGAAACAGATCAAGAATCTGTAAATTGAAAAAAAATTGAACTTTTGAGTTGAAAAAAGCAAAAAGTTTCCATTTTTATGTTATGTTAAATGCATCAGAAGAATCTTGAAGTTGAGATAGGTCAAGAACACTGTGACCCTTCTTCCAATTTCATCTTCTCCAATCAAAAACAATATCAAAATCCAATCTTTACCCCAAAT
The DNA here is from genome assembly GCA_000787875.1 of Solanum virginianum. Classification (NCBI taxonomy): domain Eukaryota; kingdom Viridiplantae; phylum Streptophyta; class Magnoliopsida; order Solanales; family Solanaceae; genus Solanum; species Solanum virginianum. The sequence goes on along the minus strand of DF357710.1, from coordinate 170,688 downwards.
CAGTCACGCCCATCTGAAAATTTTTCCAGGATTAACCTTCAAATCAAGATCCCATCACCAGATTCTTCAACCAATCAGATTCACTTTAGGGATGAGCCTATTTGCCAGAATCAATCACCAGGAAAAACCCTTTTGTCAACACCTCATAAAAGGCCAATAATGTCTCAAAATTCGAATCTTTATCACTCCCCAACCCCCTCTTCCTCTGTTAACCAACAAGTACAACACAACCATTTCAAAGCTACTGTGTTGAAGTCAAGCTCTTCATCGCATCAGTCTTTTCTATGTCCTTGTTCTATCCCTGTGTTGTTAGCTACAAAAAGAATTACTTTAAGGCTGCTTCATCACTCTTGTCATGCTTCTTGGATTAGAGTCCATTTGAAGCTTTTTATATTGCTTTCTTTGCCTTCTCTTTATGTGTTGACTTCAACTCATTACTGGGGTTCTTTTCTTTACTTTCTGTTTATTATTGCTGTAATTGCTGTTCTTGTAATTTCACTTTGTGTTGCTCTCCCTTGTGTTCCTTCAATCCGCATATTTCTTGCTAGAACTTTGTCTATCAATCTTCATTCATCACCTACTGCCTCAAAGTCTAGACCTTCAGTAGTTTGGTCAATTGGGTCTAAGCCTAAACCAGAAAGGAAACCACTTTCAGGGTGTTGGGTGCAAGTTTACAGCAATGGTGATGTGTATGAGGGTGAATTTCATAAAGGGAAATGCTCAGGGAGTGGGGTTTATTATTATCGTTTGAATGGGAGGTATGAAGGTGATTGGATAGATGGAAAATATGATGGATATGGGGTGGAAACGTGGTCGAAAGGAAGCAGGTATAGGGGGCAATACAGGCAGGGATTGAGACATGGAGTTGGGATGTATAGGTCTTATACTGGGGATCTATATGCTGGGGAATGGTGTAATGGGCAATGTCATGGATATGGGGTTCATACTTGTGAAGATGGAAGCAGTTATACAGGGGAGTTTAAGTGGGGTGTCAAACATGGATTGGGTCTTTATCATTTCAGGTAACCACTTGGGGACATTTGCAACTGTTTATTTTTTTTTAATCTTTTATATGTTGTATATGTGTTAATTTTATCGCATTTACGTACTATCACGTGCTTTTCATTATTGGTCGTTCTTTCTGCTGCTTATGGGTTTTTGAGACGAGGGTTCCCATGAAACAAACTCTCTACTTCTAGGGGTAGTGGTAAGGTCTGTGTACATTCTACCCTCCCCAGACTCCACTTGTGGGATTCTACCGGGTATGTTGTTGTTGGTTGTTAACTTGACGTTATTCTTCAAGTATCTGTGTATACTGTTCATTTCACATTCTTTCATTGTTGCTACTGCTTTCATTTCTGCATTTCCTTTTTAAACTGCCTGGATATGCTTTACTTTCAGCTGAGGGTCTATTGGAAAAACCTACTATATCTACAGGGTCTCTGTTTTCCGTAAACCCCACTTGTGGGATTACACTGGTTTGTTGTTGTTGTTGTTCAAATTGAGCTTTTGTGTTCATGTGAATTCTCAATGGCTAAGGCTTAGCATATTCACTTGTTCTTCTTAAAATTTGGGTTGTATGTGCTTGGACTTCAATTGCCTTGTCTTTATCATGCTAGATTAGAGATATTAGAGATATTTTTTTCCTTGTGGAATCTAGAATTTATGTGCATTTCAAGAGCTATATAGTTTGGATAGTTCTGTTTCTTCTACAGGCGGAATAGGAAACCATAATTTTGTATCAATTATGTCTGTTGTCTTGGCTTCGGAGTACTTGCTTACTGGTGCTATAGGGTATAAACGAGCGATACTATGTACAATGAACATTCAGATTCCTACATGCATTATGGACCATGAAGCATTTAATCATTATTCATGTGAGAACAGGCAACAACAACAATAACATACCCAGTAAAATCCCACAAGTGGGGTCTAGGGAGAGTAAAATGTACTCAGACTTTATCACTACCTCATAGAGAACAAGCAGTGTGTAAAATTTAAGATATTAAGTTAATAGCGTACACTTTTACTCTTTAACAAAAGACATTCTCTTAACAAACAATAACTGCAGTACCCTGAACTGGGTTTTATGAAATCACCAGCTGCCTCTTCATGTTGAGGTTAGTTCAACTCGGAAGTATTTTTCTTGCTAATACTTGATGCCTAAATGTTAGGGTGTCTTTCTTGCTTAGGTAGTGATAAAAGGTGAAAACTAAGATTTATTCAGCAACTACAGTTGCAGGCTTGTTCTAAGCAAGATTCTGTCTTTTTTTGCCTTTCCGGGATTTGTTCAGAGAAAGGTAATTTGGGGAATGTCGACAACTTTATAGTGAAGCTGCGGTTTTGGAGTATTTGTAGGAACTTATTCAGATCATTGCTATTGTTGTCCGTCATTCATGTATGAATTTAGTTGTGGAAGTTCGAATGATTCTCCAGGATTGTCCTGGGTTTTGAAATGGGTTGTTACTGCATTCTTCCTTCGTTTCAAGGTGAATTGAGGAAAGATAAGAGACTATGTAGATGTCCTTGAATTCTGTCACTGTTACTGAAATCCCCAACTCGTAGATAAGAGTATGTTCTACATGGGATTATCTACACTTTATAACTCTCTTTGAAGCTTACAGTCAGGTGACTGGTGTTACCTCTTGGACTATATATGGTCTGCATAGTTTAAGCTGAAAAGGAGCAGAACAGTTCAACCCTAACCACTCTTGTTTTTGAACATTCTATTGAGCTCAGCTAATCCTTTTTCTTTTGGGTATGAAGTGGGGTGTGGGTGGGGGGAGATAGTCAGAGGTCTAACTTCTTTGTCTGCTCCAGGACAAAGACTCTTCCATGGACTGCGCATGAGATTTCTTCTGTTGTCACTTCACAACATCGTTTCTCATGTTTCAATTGACACATCTGAAGGAATCAATGTTGGACTTATTGGATCCTTAGCAATTCATGCGAGGATTGGTCATCGGGGATCTCTAGAAAGCCCTTTTTATGAAATTTCTGAGAGGTCAACCATGGTACAGATGCTTTATTTATCACCAGGTAGCGATGAATACTATATGGTAGCGGCAGGAAATTCTTTAGCCTTAAATCGGAATATTCAGGAAGAACAAGTTGTTCCAGCTTGATTGTTTCAAATGAATTAACACTCTATCACCCAACTGGATAAGATGCTTGCTTAACTAGGTTAGATTATTGTTTACGTAGCACTCCTGTATAACTACAATATTTAGAGGGGAGGGAATGAGAACTAAGGAACCTGGCTAAGCCATGTTAGGATAAACAAAGATGACTGAATGGCATCAGTGGAGACCTTTGGAATTATATACATGGATGGTCATGTTAACGAGGGGAAGTCAAATTGTTTTGTCCAATGTTCATCTTTAAGGCTGGCTTGGATACTTGAATTTGGACAGATACACAAGGATATTATATTGTTTTATGTGTTCTCTTTTTAGATTCTAGACCCCACATTCAGAGCACAATGCCCAAAATCTGATTTGTTATTGGTTTTTAAATTCTGACATGCTATACAAACTGCCCTCATCATTTATTTCAAACATGGAGTAAGACAGCTATTGTTAATCTTACCTTTGTTGTCAGCTATATGAAAGGCTGATGATTGAGGGTTTAAGACTGACAGATTTTTATACTGGAAGAAAAGAGCTCGTTTTCTTATGCTGACCTATTGAATGCAACTATTTTTATCTGTAATTTCCTCATTCTGCGAGGCCTAGATTCATGTTGCTTTCTGCTTTACCAATTCTTACCGATTATTATCTTGATTAATGCAGAGAACGATATCATAAACTATAAGCTATCAACTTTCCTGCGATCTGCCTTGCCCTTCTATTTCATTTCCTTTCCCTGATTGCTTTCTTGGGAGAATATCCATGCATGTTTATTTACTCACCAGTCTGTTGATTTGCATGACTTACGTAGAAATGGGGATACATATGCTGGAGAGTATTTTGCGGATAAGATGCATGGTTTTGGAGTATACCACTTTGGAAATGGTCATCGCTATGAAGGAGCCTGGCATGAGGGAAAGAGGCAAGGATTTGGCATTTACACTTTCAGAAACGGTGAAACTCAGTCTGGTCACTGGCAGAATGGAATTCTGAATGTTTCAAGTAGTCTTGGCACCCTTCCGGGATCTCCTTCTGCAGTTGACCATTCTAAAGTGCTTCATGCAGTCCAGGTAATAATCTTGTTTCCTGGTCATAGTAGGATGTCGTAGGGACATCAAGAAAATGTATAAGCGGTTCGAGAAAAGCACCGACTTTGTCATTTGGCTGTTCACAATTGCAGTTTAGTTTTACTTGTGCTGAAAGAAAGAGTTACTTCAAACCTTCTCTAAACATAATTGATAGTTTCTGTGAGATGGCCCTTCTTCTCTGCTCGGTTTTCAAGAAACTAGACTGCAAACATTCTGGCTCCTCTCATCACTCTCTCCTTTCAACAATTCCTTGTTTCCTTTTTTTGCTGTGTTTCTGGAGAGGGCTTCTTAGAGAACCTTACAATCCCCTCGTTGAAGCTCAGCAATGCATTTTCAACAGTTAAAAAGGAAAAATATAAAGAAATACCTAGCATGTGTTATCTCTACCTCAATGTGCTCATAAATTTTCTTCCTTGGTTCTTAGGAAGCAAGACAAGCTGCTGAGAAAGCTGCTAATCTGACAAAGGTGGATGAACGAGCAAAACGAGCTGTTTCTTCTGCCAACAAATCCGCCACTGCAGCAAGAGTAGCAGCTGTAAAAGCTGTCCAAAATCAGATCCATCAGAATGGAGACAGTTGCCATTCACCATTATCAATTGTGTAAACCCCTCGGTTGGCAGAGACTGGTTTTGCACTCTCTTATTGGTCTTGTTTTTAGATACAGAGACCGAGACTACCAGGGACCAACTTGGAACCACAACAGGCAATGAGCTGGTTGAGGAGCAAGTTTATCGCGTCCCTTTCATTAGGCCTTTACTAATATGCATATATAGTGCTCCCTCTTATAGGAGCTAAGAGAGCAACCCGGGAAAAACAAAACCGCAGATGTAAGTAGGTGTTTTATCTGTTCCTTTTGTTGTTGCTGTCCAGTATTTGTAGATAGTTTCCTGTGTTCTGTGTTTTTGCCATAAGAGAATGGCCAAGTTCCTTAACTTGTATCTCTTAGGGAGATCATCTGTGCTGTGCTATGTTGTAAAAAAGTAATAGTTACTAAACATGTGCTGTATTAACAAATGACTTCATAAATTGTCTCATCAGCGTACTCAGAATTTTAACTTGATAGGTGGAAAGTGTCATTCCACCGAGAGGCTGAGCTAGATAGGGTTCATTCGAACTCTCTTCGGTAGAAAATTATACTGTTTGAACTTTTTTTGTGTTTCCCATACAAATTTTGAAGTTCTTAATAAAATTTTTGGCTCTGTTACCGGAAAACCTACTTCTTCAGTAGGAACTCAAGTAGCCATAATATTGTTCAGTAGCTGGGAACATTCCTAACTATAACTTAGGCTTTGTGTTTTTCAATAATTGGTGGGCCAAGGGGAAAATAGCTTTAAGCCACTTAACCAAATATATTATTTCCTCTGTTTGAATTTGTGACTATAGGAAAATATTTTTTCAAAATTTTAATAGTAAAATGCTACTTTCTTCGTCTCAGATTATCGATCGCAAGTTTGGAATTGTCAAAAATCATTGCCAACATATCAACAGAAATGAGTGGAAAATCTGAATAAAAAATTGAAATAAACTAAAAATTAACAAATTCAAGAAATAACAACATTACATAATCAAGGACTTCAGCAAAAGGCACCAGTGAATAATTGTCTGAAAAACACAGTTTTATACTATTGGCTAATTGAGATAGTTCACAATATCATAAAGTACTCAAATTGAAAATCATGTCTGATCTCACAACATATGTAGACACATCATAAAGTACTCAAAATTGAAAAAGATGTCGAAATAAGTAGACGCATCAAAAGCTGCACCGCCAGAAGGGGACAATTGCTCTAACTCTCAGTTTGCTCCCTCAGTCTTCGGATTGTACTCCTAACTGTAACAGCACTTGCAGTGCTATTGAAAAGGAAATAGAGATTAGTTATCGACACACAAAAATGGGAAAACAATAGAAGTTGAGAAAAGTAATTACTTCAACGTGTAAGCACCACCGGCCTTGACTTTGCCGCAATCTTTGCAACCCCAAATTCCCACTGCTTTCCTCTTTACTGCATACTGCACAAGTGTGTATATATGGTGAGGACCCTAAACTTAAACAATCTTGTAGTACACCAGTAATCCAAATGCAGCCAAGAAAACTATCATATTGCACAGAGCTTCTGGTTTATGAAATGTACCAGATCCTTACCTTTCCACAAAACTCACAGAAGTACTTGCTGTGCTGGCTAACCTCCATCTTCTTAATCTGCTTACGCAGACTGGCACCATATCGGGTACCTATGCATAAAAGGAAAGTGAATCAGGAATATAAATGTCTAAGACAAGAAAACAGAAGCCTTTCAATAGTTTTGCGCAACTGCAAAGATGAAAAGGGCCATTTAAATCAGCAATACAAAATTCAAAGATACAGTTGTCTCAGAATAAAAACTATCGCAGACATCAACCCAAAAACTCATTAGAGAGATGACCAGGGAGAGAATACTACTACCTAAAATAACCTTAACAACAACAAAAAAAGACTCCAGTCCATGGGCATAGTGCTACCAACGAAATTTAAGTTTTTAAGAATCCATAAAGGTGTCAGGTTGCAAAACCATGAATAATCAATGAACATCTAGCCTGACCCACAATCCCACAAAATCATTCAATTCACACACACACGCGCGCGCGCGCGTCTATTCCAGGCATAAATTAGAATACACTTGATTAACAGTAACAATCAGTACCTCCATCTTAGGGAAATAAACATCTGTTACTATAACTACCATCTGTTTTAGTGTTAATGACATAGCCTAACCAGAAACATCTCAGCGAGACTTCAAAGGGATAAGCAAAGCTAGTAGATTTAACTTATAAGTTAAGATTTGATGTCTATACGCAACACCCATCTCATCATATTTCTCTATATACTATTACAAGCCTCAAAATTGCAGAATTCACAAAGTCTATTTACTCCATTATCTCCTATTATTACTACCAATATCAATTTTTCTTAAGCTTGAAGGGATTTTAAAGATATTATTCCATTATAATTTTTCTGTGATCCATACTTGCAGTTAAAACTAAGAAAATTAGTTACTAATAGGAACCAACAGTTTGCAGACAACTTCTCCTAATAAGATATCATAAGTATCATGGATTTGAAGGAAATCAGGCCAACTTGCAAATGTAGCCAAAAAAATTAAGGAACTATAGGAATGATGAGATGATAGAAATTTTTTATGATCCATACTAACCAAACAGAGCTGACAGAGAAATTAAACCATTAAATCAAATTAGCCACTAATTACCAAAAAGAGTCTTGTGGCCAACAATAATAGCAAAACATATCCTCATTACTGCAAAATTGTGATATTCTAAAATGATTTATAAAACTTACCATACTTCCCAACGATTCCGGCCTTCTTGGTCCTCTTAGTCTGCAGCAAAAATAACACACTTCACATTAAAACTCACAGCAACTTTTACTCAAGTTCAGATGTGCATAGTGCTATCTATACCACCTCATCTCATTAAGAACAGATTTCCCTACTTTAAAGTTAGAATAAACAACTCTACCTTCTCACAACATCAATATACTCTCCTGAGTGTTCAATCAAATGATCAATTCTAACATATAATAGCATTCATTTTTCTGGGTCAACGAATATTACTACCAAATTACCAATAAATCATTTACAATACCCATTTCACGGGTAAAAAAATGAAATCTTTGGCACTCTCCTCTAACATTCAATCAACCTAATGAATAGCTGTAACAGACTATAACCGGAAAACAATTGCACACAATAATATCGACCCTTTTCATCATCAAGCTAAAAAAGTCGCGAAATAAAAAGGAAACAGCTTCATTGAACAAATAAAAAACAGCGATTTTGACACTTGACCAAAATTAATACTCAGATTTAACAAGCTAAGCATAATGCAGAGAGGGAAAAGGTTTACCATTTTTTGAGTGTTGATGCAGGATTTGGAGCGGCTGCTTCTGAAGGGTGATAACAGCAAAGAAAAACTAGGGTTTTTGTAGCTTCAAAATTGCCTTTTGGGCAAGATTCGGCCCATTATTTGTGATGTTCGGGTTGACCCGAATCTGTAAACGAACTCGGGCCAGTTGATCATTTTTCACTTTATACCTTCAAAACTAGTATGGAAAACCCTAATTTTGACAAAAGGTGGATAATTCTGTAAATTGCATCACTCTTAAACTAAAAATAATTAGCAGATATATAATTTATGTCTAATTCATGTATAACTATGTGTAACAAGTGTATACGGTTAAAAAAAACATAACTATTGAATAGAAATTTTTAAAATTTTACATTTTCATAAAGAGAGTTATTTGGCAGGCGTGTTTTCCCAGAGATTCTAAATACTTTCACTTTATATGAAATTTATGAAGTTGAGATTGAAAAAGAAGTTGTGTTTGTTAATAATTTTTGTAAGAATTTTTTTTGAAATAGTATACATGTTTGATTGGACTTCTAAAAAAAAAAGAAATGTGATTAATATCTTATAATTTCTAAAAATTAGCAAAATCATCTTACTTGATTAAATTGTCTGAAATATGAATCAAATCTATTCTAAAAGAGTAATCCCATGTAACATCATAAATTGGATCTCATGTATGAGCTAACATATGCTATACACTCTGTCAAAATTTATTAGAAAGATCCATTAGTACAAAAAATCAACTCGTGTTACTAGTTATTCTTTAAGATTTTCTTCTTATATTATTTGCACAATCGCTTCTCGTCAAGCATGCATTTTTGGGTACCATTGTCAAGTTGACATTTTATATAGGCCACCATGGGGGTGGAGGTGGAGGCCAGCCTGTCTGAACCTCGACTACCTCCCACCAATACAGGTACTGAATACCTCTATTCACTGAGGCTCGGATATAAAGAAGAAATTACCTAGAACAATATACTATCTTGGAAAACGCCTAGCCCAGTAGTCCAAATTGATATATGCTTCACAAAATTGATATCAACAGTCACATATACACCCCTAAGCATTACTTCAAAATTTCTGCATATTCAGTTGTCCTGCTTCTGCATTTGTTCTTAGGTAAAATAATGAATACCCAGGCCGAAAACAAAAGGTTATTGTTGCCACCTAATGAGAAAAAAATCGTTCATTTGGACAGCACTGGTGGTCTAAAATCTTCCAACTGTGTGCTGGACGCGCTGCAGATATCTCTCAAGGTTGATTCTCCCTTCTCTGATCTTATAAGGTCAAATGTACTTTCGAGAACTTCGTATCCCAATCCAGTTCGCAGAAGATGACCAGACTCCTCACCACCATGTCGTATGAGATGTCCTGTTTCTTCCAGAGAGATCACATTTTCGCTAATTAATCTACCGAGAATGTGACCAAGAAATACAGCTGCTTTCGGAGCATCAGTGACTTCATCCTCCAAAGTAGCTAAAACTGATTCAAACCTGCTAGGAGAAAGATAATTATAAGCAAAGACTCGGATGGCGTTAGAAAAGAATTAGGCAGCTTACCCTTCAATAAGATGTTTGGTTTCTAGTACCAGCTTGTACTTCGTAAGACTGATAAGAAGCTGAGCAAGAAGATCCCTGTCCCTTTCTTTCCTCTGAAATGAGTCATTTACCCATATTGATAACATCGTTGGATGAAATCTCGGTGAGTTCAATTCTCCAATGCGTAGAACAACTTCGTCCTCATCAGCTGCACTGGAACCAGAAAATCACACACATTATAAATGTAAAAGGAAAGTATATGAAGAGCAGGATTTTTGAGATTATCCGAATGATATCCCTGAAAGGATCTTCTCTGATATAGTCAAACAGAATGAAAGTATAACATGTACATTATGTTTAAATTTACTTGATAGTTTTGCGGCTATAAAGTTCCTAACAATTTCGTCTCCCTGAATGTGAAGCTACAATCATAGAGGTACTTTTCCTTAAAATAACTTTCACTTTACAGATACGTGCAAACAAATACTTGATCGTATTGATTACACAGAAGCATAAAATCTATAGAAGTTGTCATATCTCAAGAAAGTAAACTTCAATATTAATTAGCCAGTCTTATCATTTCCTTCCGATGGTTCTTTTACACTCTTGCTATGATGCAGATTCCGAAAGAAGTCCTCCAGTTATAATCTTTCTTTACATTTTATGATCAGCAATGCACTGGTCAATTGTATATTCATAAATAAAGGATTACCAATTAAGGTATGGACAAATTAAATAATGGAAGAGAGAAATTTTACCTGTAAAATTCACGAATAGCTGCAATCGAAATTTCCCCAAGACGTTCTTCAGACCATATAGTTCCTGGTGAATTTTGCGCTGGTTGTTCGGCAGATTTCCAAAAAGGACGATTTGTATTTGTTACTTCTCTTTCTACATGATGTGCATGCTCATGCTGATTTGGTTGAGCATAATTAGCAGTAGGTTTCACAATTGTCCCTGGAACATATCTGGATATTGAATCTTGTCTTGAGTTATATGGTGACCACCCACCTGCACCAGTAGTCATGGGACCACCAGAATGCATTGCTGGGCCCCTGAAAGGCGTTCCCCTTCCGGCGCTTCCCCGAGGACCAAGGCTCATTGTTTTATTATCATCAATAGATCGATGTGGCATGGCAGCTGATGACGTCCTACTTTCATGTGGATGTTTAGCTTCTAGCCTGCAATCCTGGTTTCCAAATCCATGATTTTGTGATGGCATTCCACGAAATGGAGTCATCTGAGAAGCTGAAGAAGAAAACATGGATGACCGAGGACCTAAATCTGCAGGCTGCCCTCTTCTAGCATAAGAAACAGTGCTTGAACAACGAGTGGACCGACCGACGTGAGCTCGACGTTCTTGAACAGCATCTCTTCGCACTTCCTCTATTTTTTTGGGGCCTTCTACTTTTCGTCTTTGCTGCCACTTATTTTTTCTCAAATCAATAATATCCATCAACATAAACCTCACCCTAGTAGACAAATCTGTATTGTTAGCCATTGTAGTCATCATATCAAAATAGGCGTCCATGTAATCCTTCGCCTTGGAGTGGTCGATCATTTCTCCAATAGTGCTCATAAGCTTGCAGAGAGACTCAATATCTTCCTCATCTGGAGTCTGGTACTGTCCGAGCAATTTTTGGATGCACTCATGCATTATCCTCTCTGTAAGCATCTTCTTCTTGTATAATTCACCGATCAATCTTATGTTACCTAACATCCTTCTTCGTGCTTGTAACCTCATCTCCTCTCTCTTTCCCTCTGACAGCTTCACTGCTCCATCCTCTTCCATACTATCAGCTTCTGCTGCTTCTCTTTCACCTCTCTCAAACTCCTCCTGGCATTTATCAAGGAGCAGTCTCTTGAAGGTTATTTTCTGATTGTCCTCCACAAAATCAGGAAGTTCCCCGGCTAGATGATAACAAAAATTTGCATACATCTCACAAAATGTTGGCTCCATTAGAGCTTTGTCAAATATCTGTGAAATGACACCAGCAAGAGTGGTAGCACTATCAATATTGACCTCCTTTACTTGCTCAAACAGCTTCTCAAAATTTTGTGGAGTTAACTTATTGAGGATAGATTTCAAGTGTCTACGTTTTGCCTCTTCCGCATCAGTCACTTTGCGTATCTCATATTTCTTGTCAGCTTTGTGCATAACTTGCAGTGGAGAGTGAGAAGGAAATGAACCTTTTTGGGAGCCAGAAACCCTCTGCCAGCGGGGGATGATGTATTGTCAAGCCAGATGAACCACCATCCAGTTTCATGTCAACCGGTTCATATCAATATGTTGCTCATTGGTCCACCTGCCATCATCCACCATTCCAGTTGGACGGTTGTCAGACCAAGAAGAGTTGCCTTGTCTGCTATTAATTTGTCCAGGACCGCGGTTTGGACCATTCTTGTTAAAATTTACCCCTTCCGAAATGCTGGCATTAGGAACCAAAAGGGCCTCCACCATATGCCACGGAACTTCAAAATTAGCAGGGAGATCAGGGAAATGAGAAGAAAGTGTAAGAAGGAAATCTCTCGAGTATCTCTTTTCTCCTGTAGTCTCGCTTCCACCATTTGGATGCCTAAGGTTATTATCAACAATTTTATTGTCACCAGAAGTTTCCAACATTGGAGTTGACATAGCAGCATCTTCCCAGTTGTTTGGTTCACCTGTACTCTTTTTATCTTCATTTGCCGAAAAATCTTCATTGGAACTTGATGATATCTTACTTGCAATGTGACTTGAACTCTCAACACTTCCTGAAGAAACAGAAGACTGTAGTTTCTCCTTGGGTCCCTTGTATGCCAAATATAGATCAGACGTATCCCCGGCTGCATCAGCTTTCTGAAGAATTTCTCTCCTCTTTTTCTTTCCCCTGGAGTGTTCATTTTTCACCTTATTTGTAGGTTTATCCTTTGGACTTGATCCTTGGACGCGACGATATTCAGTTTTCGTTTCCTCTGAGACTTTTCCCCTAATTTTGGTATGTGATGGAGATGAAGATGAAGTATGAATATGAGAATCCTCATTATGCTTTGCTCCAGATGCTGAAGGCAAAACATCTTTATTATTATTTATAGAAACAGGCACCACAATTTTAGAAATATTGCAATCCGATAAACAAGCAGCAGAATGTGATAACTGATGAATCACATTGTTAGTTTCACTTCCACCTGTGCTTGATACTTGATACGATGCATTCCTATCATTTGAGTTTCTTTCAGATTGAATTCCTTTCGCTGCCGCGGAGCTATAAGGCCATCCAGATGGACTACGCACAGATGCTCCAGAACAAATGGAACCATTACTTGGCGTCTCTGATAATGTGGATGTTGCAATAGTTTCTATAGCTTCAGCATTTTGACCTTCAGAAATACGGTCTACTGAAGTTGTTGGAATAGGATTTGACATGGACGTGGAATTTCCTTCCTGATTCATAGAATGACAAAGTTATGAGAATGCTGAAGTCATATTTTAATGAATAAATAATATCTTAAGAAAAATTCAGGATCTCCTCTTGCCAGAAAGAAGGCCCTCCGGGTAGTTTGATAGAGAACAGAGACGTGAAGACATGTGGAAACTGCACTATCATAAAAGTAAACATACCTCTTGTAGTTGTTGAGGATGCAATTGGCTTTTCTTTGGAGGGTTCTTCAACTCGGTCTCAACATAATCGACTCCTTGAACATGGTTAACATTGCTTCCTATAGATGTAACACTACCAGCAGGAGGTATATCAACAGAAACAAGTGATTTGTTTGAGGCTGAAGCAAAAGGTGTTGGCTTGGAGGCAGCTTCTGACGCCTCAACAGAGGTTTCCGAGCGAGTCCTTGATTCCTCATCATTAGGGTTATCTCTCAAAGGTGGTTGCAGTGCCTTTTCTGTTTCCGCTGTCTTCACTGGAACTGAATATGAAGATGCCAAAACCTCTCTTCTAGCGGAGGCAGGAGCTTGATTAATTGTCAATTGAACTGAAGCTGGAGAAACGGAAATCACACACATACATTAAAGTTGCAGATAGGAAATAGGAAATAGGAAAAACATAAATATTTAAACCATATTCACGAACAAAAGTTAGTAATCTTTCCTACCTGAAGAGTTATATCCTAGTCCAGGGGGAGCCACAAGGGAGTTCGTTATAGGAACTGAAGGAGCATTTTGTAAGAACATAGGATTGGGGGACATATGTGGAAAAAAGCTCATAGGACGAGAGGGTCCATAATGCATAGGCTGTGATGGTAAGCCCCTGGGATGATGTATTGTCAAGCCAGATGAACCACCATCCAGTTTCATGTCAACCTTGTCATCCAATTTCACTTCTTCATTAGTGTCGGGATGAGTAATTTTAACAGATTTGCGAGAATTAACCTTCCTAACATGCTGCCCAAACTGTGGTGGCATCCCAACTCCCATGCCTAATGGAGGGCTCAGCTGATGGCCAAATTTAGGAGGGAAGTTCATCATTTGTCCATGTTGCATTGCTCCCTGAAGCTGCATAGGGTGAGGTTGAAGACCAGGGACAAATGGGGGATGCCTAACTTGGTTAGGATTTCCAACTGGTAGTGGCATAGGCATTGGGAAGGAAGAACAAGGTATTCCTTGATGTTGAACTTGAGGTCCAAGCATTCCGAACTGCACAGGACCATGAGGCTGCAGAAAAGGAGGATTGACAGGAACCCCCGGAAAAGGGAGAGAAGATAACTTCTGCATGCTACTGACAGCAGGAGATGCTGGAACCTGAACATGAACAGGTAGATCTCTTTCATGAGAATTCTGAGGATCAGGATTTTTATTCATTGGCTTCCCGATGTCCTCCCTCAGCTGCAGCTGAGGTGGAGTAGAAGGCGGCAAAAGGTGCTGTGGTCTAAAAGGACTAGATCGTGCCTGCAAAACAGAATGTTGCTTAATCAAAACATCACTTTGGCAATTGAAAGAGCTAGAAAGTAGAAAATCACCCATAGTATTGCTATAAATGTTATTCCTGAAACAAATAGTGAAAACATGATCTTCCTCGACTTAAAACAGGCCAAGTTATGGTTAACAATAATAAAGACTGCTAGACCATGACAATCCCAGAACCAGCTCTCTCTTCACTGTGGAGATACATACCTAATTCCGAGAACATGTTTTTCAATCAACCACACGTGACATTGGAAGAAAAGTAGAATTTGACGAAAATGCATCACTCAAGGCTTTATCTTGATCTATTCACTCAGAAACAAAACACTAAATTCTTGGATAACAACTAATTTGAGGAGTTGATCAAGTTTCTCCATGCTGTTTTATCTAGTTTGTGTGAAAATTTTTCATGATTTGGTTCATCGAAATAGTTAGCCAATTCCAATATGCAGTAGTATCTGCAGAGAAAACAAACCATAAAGAATTACTAAACAGCTTACACTACCTGAATGCGCTTCTGCTCATCCATGTTGGGGGGTGCCGAGTTGGTTCTTTGAGGAATCTGAAGTTAAGCAAAATATATAAAAATAAGTTAAATGTGATCTTTCATGTTAAAGAAAAGTTCATAATCTCGTAAAGCACGTGTAATGCATGAATGACATTTTTATGTATGGCACCTGCATTCCGTTCACAAAACCCGGGGTAAAGCTTCCAAATTGAAGAGAAACATTTTTAGAAGTGTCATCTGCCAAATACAAACACAGTTCATAGAAGCACAAGTAAATGAAACAGCACTGGATATCCTCAAAATGTTAGCAATACAGAACAAGTAATGCAGATACACAAGTCGATTTGTGTAGGTCTAATTATGTAGTGATATAAATATATGTCCACTATTCAATTCATTCCCATTTTTACTGAGATTCCACACGCTTGAGCGTCCAATTACAGACATACAGAGAATCCATCAAGAGAAAGTAGATTGGGATAATTTTTGAAGTAGAATTGCTATGAATGTTCATGACAATGAGAATACCTTTCATGGGGGTCTTGGGAGCTGATGGATCCAAATCTGAAGATGTATGTTGAGAAGAAAGAGAACTAGAAATAATTTGGTTATCTTCATGACTGATTCTATCTGCTGGCTCGACTAACTGATCTGAAGTTAGAGAAATTGAAGATCCCAAAAATTCAGAATGTATGAAATAATGAGTAAAAACAGCATCACAACTATTTATTCTGTCCATTGAATTATTGAAATAACCAATGACACACAGATGAGAGGTGCGGCGCAGGTGCTTGAGAATAAGGAAAAAAACTGGTACTTGCACGAGAACCATGCAAAGCAAGATATGAGAAGAACTATCTGTGCAGACACCGATTCCCCAAATCTGAATTTCTCTCCTTTAAGGAATAATAAAAGAATTTGCAATTTTCCACTTACCATACCTTATGTACCAAAACCACAAGTATAATAGATATGGTACGAGATTCCTCATCATGTCATAAATGAGCAATGATTATAACAACAACAACATACCCAATGAAATCCCAAAAAGTAGGGCCTGGGGAGGATATAGTGTGCAAACCTTACTAGTAGCTCGTTGAGGTGGAGAGACTATTTCTGGAAAACTAAATGAGCAAAATTAGTTTTCTAAAATAGCTGCTTAAGATGATTACAGTCCATATAATCTATCTGTAATAATCTCTATTTTTTAGTTTTTAAGTTCAAGACACACTTATACTGTGATAAAATGTAGTATCCGTTCAAAGTGATGAATCAAAAATCCACAAAACATGCTGGAATTGCAGCATCATTTAGAGGCCAATCAGAACAAATAAAAAGAAAACCCAAAGAAACACGAAACAGAAAAAAGTTCAAGATTCTTTACACTCTGCTAGACCAATGAAGCTTTTCATCATCGTTTTGCCTATTAACCTACAGACTCTCACAACAATTTGTACTTCAAAGATCAATGGTTTACCAGTATCACTACAAAATGGTATCATTTTCACTAACTCATCTAAAAAATCCAAAAACTACACTGACATCAACGGTAACAAACAAGCAAAAAGTTAAGAAATTCAATACAAATAGGATGTTTCATCAATAGAGATGAAGAGGAACTGCTGCGAAATCTAAAGTGATTCAAACAAAATAATAATTTTCAGTAAACCAGTATGCAATGCAGATAGGATGGAAAGAATTTTGCTAATCGTTGGCACAAGCGCAATTAAGCAGAGCTATGATAATCAAGGAATTACGGGAAGGTATATGAATGAACATTGGTTAGAGGAAAATTAAGAAACCTGATTCTGAGGTTCTGGCAGAGGCATCATTTTGCATAGCATCATTCACTTTCAGTGGACCTGTTTCTCCATCAAACTTCTTGAAACTATTACAAGAAATCATTATAAATATCAGAATTCCATTCAACCAAACAAAATTCAAGAATTATAGAATTTTGTCCACGAGGACACAAAGAGGGTGCATGCAAGTGTGACCTAAACATTCAGATGCATGTAGTGTGCAGTTGATTATTACCCGATAAGAAGATCCTCAAAAACGATATAGCTCAATAAGCAAATATATCAATAACTTCATGATACAAAGTAACGTTCTAGTCACACAACTCAGAAGCAGCTCAAACTCAAGTTCAGTCAACTCATTCTAGGCGTAATGGAACAATTAGGAGACTAATGGTAACTAAAGGATTATCTTTGCAGTGAATTATGAATTTGGATGAGGGAGCTTGATCTCATGCACAGGAAATTATTATTAAGTTTCCAATGCAAATTGGCTAGAAAAATCAAACTCAACTGATCTCTTACTTCTTATAAGAGATTAATTCAGGTTTAATCTGCACTTATTGCTGTATTTCCTTTTCTAGCGAAGAAAATAAACTATCTAAAACTATTACCTAACTAAGATCAAACTATCACATTCAGAAAAGGCAAAGCTTTGTTTGTTTGACAACATGCATAAGTACAACATCGACACAATCCCAAACTAGTTGACGTCAATTACAACTGAATCGTCTACGTCCATTCTGCTCTATCTCATCCTGTTTCATTCCACAAATATAACACTCAATCTATCTCATACTATTTGAAGACTCAAACAAGTTTTGTCTTCGGCCTTTATCTTTTTACAAACATTTTGGATTACTAACTATTATGACTTGCAGTACTTCTCACCATAATTTTGAAACGTATAACAAAAAAATATTGAACAAAAAAACTTGAATAATGTGGCCCCTAAGTCACACCATACAATAGTTAATATAACCCTCGTAATCTGAAGCATCACCACATATAATGTGACCAAGTACAAGTATAAAAATCCCATACCTATACGCATTTGACCATGACCTTTATATACTTTTTCCAGAAATGAACTCCAGAAAACACATACCATTCCTGAAATTTTCGGAATCAACTTTTTTCATCTTTTTTCACGAATTCGAAAAACACCTTAAAAAACTATTTTCACTCCAAATCACTCCCCAAAAATTCAAAAACAACTCCAATTAGTATTCACGGCCAAACACAGCTGGCAATTTTCAAATATCATTTTTTCACTCAACAAAAAAAAAAACTACTTTTTTCAAAATTGCTCGCAATTCTCATAACCAAACGCCTTCCCAATGACATTTTATTTCGAATACGTGTTCCACAATAAGTCACATCAACAACAACAATAACAATATACCCAGTGAAATCCCACAAGTGAGGTCGGGTGAGGGTAAAAATGTCTGAAGACCTTACCACTACCTCTACTCGTAGAGATAAAAGAGATTGTTTTAATTTAAGCCTGGTACCTTTGGGTGGTGGGAGAAGAGTCACCGGAAGGGGGGGAAGGAGGAGGTAGAACAGAGCTACCACCACCTTTTCCAGAAGTAACCCGTTGATACTGAGTCTGTGCTGTTGATGAACGACCACCAGCTTTACTACTTCTCTTATTATTATGCTGATTATGTGATTCACTTTTCTTCTGATCACCCCTGCGCTGCATGTAACCCTTTTTTACCCTTCTCTCGATTCAAATTTCTTCGCACATCACATGCACACTAAAATCAACAACAAAAAAATATCATCAACAACAACAATATACCCCGGTGGAATCCCACAAGTGGGATCAAGGTAGAATGTACGCAAACCTTACCACCAGTGAGAGGTAGAGAGACTAAGTGGGATCAAGGTAGAATGTACGCAAACCTTACCACCAGTGAGAGGTAGAGAGACTAAGTGGGATCAAGGTAGAATGTACGCAAACCTTACCACCAGTGAGAGGTAGAGAGACTGCTTCCTTGGAAGCCTCGTCTCAGAAAACAAAAGAAAATATTCACTGTACGTAACGAAAAATAATCCATGCATTATATATGTATACCTGGATTTTGATTTTGCATGCGTTTGAGAAGAAGAAGAATTGGGAAAACAGATCACAGAGGGAGTGTGTGTTTTACGGAAGTGGAGTCAGGGGAAAAAACACTGAAAATTTGGAAGAAAAAAAAAAGAACAATTTTTTTTGGAAAAAAAAGAAATTTTTGGATCATGATATTGACTCTTTCTTTCTCTTTTATTTGTTTTATTAATTAATTTGTTTTTTTAACATTATAAAAACCAGGTTAGAAAATATTAGGACTCTTTCAAAAAAAAAATCCTAATTTTGGGATCAGATCAATAATTTTAGATCCTTGCATGGTTAAATTATTTATTTTTGAAGTTTTTGATACCTATATTAAAAGAAATTATGGAATTTTATTTTGTTAATTCCATCGTGACGTCTGAATGTGTATGATTTATTTATTTATAAACATAATAAATTTATAATTTGATTAAAAGATAATTAAATGTTACGGTAAAAATAACACAAATTTAATTTTTTTTAAAAAGTAACCATAATTAAGTAAGTAATCAAAGGTTATTAATAAACACATACTCGCTCAGTTAGCTTTTATTTGTCACTGTTTCGTTTTTTGAGATCAACTTGACAAAATTTCTAAGCTAAATTGAAGTAGCTAAATTCAGTATTTGAAATCTAAAACTTAAATTTGAAAACTATACGAAAAATGTTATAAGTTACAATCCTTCTTATACTAATATGATGAAAAAGTATATCTCAAAATGTTGGTCAAGATTCATATAATTAGAACTCGATAAGTGAAATAGTAATAAGTAAAAGTGAACGAAGAGACTATCATGTACTTATTAGTGTAGTATAAACATGGAATCTGTAAATATTTTACTAATACAAGAGGTTTTGGTCCCTTTTTATTCCTTCATTATATTCCCTTCTGCTATTATCAAACTGCAACTGTACTAATTGTTTAATGAATGTGTCATTTACATGTGAAAGAACTCAAGTTTCTGGCACTTCACAGTAACTTGCAAGTTAATGTTAAGACATTATGATCACTGTTAAATAAAGTATTCACTTTTGAAAAGAAATTATCAGAACTGTCAAAAATATAATGCAAAGTAAAATATAGATGAACATGAAGCCATTTACTATCTACAAATGGAAACATATATACCAAGAGAATTGGAGCCAAAATACAACCGTGCTGAAGAATATGCTACACAGACGAACGAGCATGAGAGCTCTGAAACAAAAAAGTGGTAAAACAATGTACAAGAACATCCTGCGGGTGATGAGAACTCCTATCAGCATTCCTCATTAACCAGGCGTGGATCTGCACATTCTTGAATTGCATCAAGGTGCCTGAAACCGGAAGGAGTGGAGTAAGGAAAGGATAAGAATGTTAAGAAAAATAAAATCTTTCATGTCTAAAACCACAGCATTCCTGATATTTTTATGCGGTATAAGCAACTCATTTGCAATGCAGAGTGTTAAATGAAACTTATAGTAATACAAATTAACTAGTTTGCTTATCAATAAAGGGAGGGCACTGGTTCCTACTGAAGTTTTCTCGGTATTAGCAACGAGGAAATAAATTCAGTAGTTCCTGTGAATACATAATTTAGAATCTTCAGAAAAATGCTTAACGGATAGCATGGTAGTGTACCTGTCATGAAGCACCTCACAAAAGGATGACTGCAAAAATTCTTCTAGGCTCAGCTGTATGTCCTAACAAGTGTCATTCACAACCCAAAAAAGGCTCCAACTGATCTGACAAGAAAGAGGTAAAGTATTTGAGTCATTTTTCAAAGACAGACAGTTAACAAAATACACTAAACAAGTCTGGTCGCTTCATGTACCTGCAAACAAGAAAAAGGCATACTAACCTAACTGACCAGTTTTGAAGGTTGGTTACAGGATTTATAGCATGTAGTAGGAGGCACCACACGTGGTGCATGAGATACTTTCTCAAAAATATGACGGAGGGACTCATGCGTAACCATGGCTTCCAGAATGGTATCCTGTAGGCTCGGAACATGATGGCTTGCTGTTCTACTGAAGGTATTCCAGATAACGTCAAGCAACACCACTCTTGAAGCCCCTATAAGACTTATCCCTTCTGAACAGGCTTTTATTGATGCAAGAAGCACTTTGACATCACTCTTAGGGTCATTAAGAGAGTTTATTGATATCTGCCGCTGCTTTACATCAAGTTTTCCATTCATATAGAGGATCTCTCGTCCTAAAGTCCAGCCAAACAGAGAATTCAGTTGCTCCTTGATCAGATTTAGAGGATCAAGTAACTGGCTAAATATTATAACCCTCTCCTTCAATCCACCACAGAGTCTGATTAGTTCAACAACAAATTTCATTTTCACTCCATTATCTGGATCCAACCGACATCCTCTTTCTTTTAGCTGACTTTCTAAGTCAGAGAACTCCTTCCTCTTTGCCACTAATGAAGGATGAACAGAGATTAGAGACACCATATTTTGTTCGTAAAAGGAGCCCGGATTCTCTGGAATCCTTTTAAGCAACTCCTGCTGCAAATGTGTGGGCTTCAAATGTATCACAATATCCCTTATACCCGGAAGGCTTACTTTCTTCACATTTTCACTACATTTATGGACTAGTGGTGCAATCATATCCCTAAGCTCTTCCAATGCTCGTACATTCTTGTCAATAGAATTGCTAAGATAAGCCCATTTATACTCCAAATCTGCAGCAAATTTTGGACTAACCACGCATAGGGTGTTGTATAACTCTTTGATGTTATTCTGGAACGGAGTTCCAGACAAAAGTATGCGCTTCTCTGTTTCAATTTTATTCAGAGCTTTCCACATAAGGCTTTGATCATTCCGAGCAGTGTGCCCTTCTTCAAGGACAAGAAGACCAGGTAACTTTAGTAGTATTTCTCTAATCTCTGTGGCATAACTGTCTCCATCCTCTCCTGTGAGAATCCTGAATAAGTCATAGCTGATTCCCAAAACACTCTTACTTTTAGCCCAGGATTTCAGCTTCACCATACGTATATTGTGTGGATTGTTTTTTCCTGCACGGGATAAACAGTGGAAGACACTAACAGTAGCTTCATCTTCCTGGAAAGAGAAATCTTTGCTGTTCAAGTTGTGGAAGGGAATGTCGACCTCCCATTTTTGGAACTCAGCTTCCCAGTTAAGGAGCAAATTAGATGGAGCTATGATGACAGGCCGACACTTTGGAAACTGCTTCAAAAATGCCTGAAGAAATACTAAAGTGAGACGGGTTTTTCCTGTGCCAGGTGGATGTGAGATTATACATCCTCCCCTGTTACCAGAGATAGGCTCTTTCAGCTTCTCAAGATACATTTCTCCAACGACATTTTTCCACATGAATTCAAATCCTTCACGCTGATGAGGATACATTGTTGCTTTGGCACTGAGAGGAACTAAATCCCACACAGTTCCTTTCCCATAAATAGCAGCATCCTGAACGGCAGAAGAATCATAAAATTTGAAGCCATCAACATCCAAGAGGGATGGCGACTCTCCAAAATATTTTCTTTCATGCCTCCCCCGGGTTCTCTCAGCCTTTAAGAATTTAAGAGTAAACAAAAAATAAATTAGTGAGCAGAGTTCATGAAATCAAATATAAGGAAGGCAAAAGAACATGTAACTAGGGCTGTCAAGTATAAATATTAATTTTATGGACTAAACAAATCTCACAAACTAATTTTGCAAGAACTAAATTATTATCCTTAACTGATGCATACTGTCTAGCTTGATGTTATTAGGAGTTGT
Organism: Solanum virginianum; assembly: GCA_000787875.1. NCBI lineage: Eukaryota > Viridiplantae > Streptophyta > Magnoliopsida > Solanales > Solanaceae > Solanum > Solanum virginianum. The sequence continues at coordinate 147,995 of DF357710.1, read as the reverse complement.
GATGTATCCCAGGCTATGGTTTATATCGTCCTATGGTTTTTCTTTTCCTTGACCCTTAAACTCTCTTTACTTGATAATAAACTTATTTACCGAAAAAAAAGGATGGCAAAAGAACACGTAACTAGGTCTATCAAGCATAAATATTAAAGAACTTATTATGAATCTCTGAGGCATATAACCATCTGCATTGTCCCTACTCTTATCAGGCACTATGTCAAGCACACTTCAGTTCTCAATCATCCTAACTGGTAAAAACCATCAGTAGTTCCAGCTTGGCATGGCAAAGCTAAAGAAAAAAATGCAGTGAATTTTGATTCAGTAGAACATGTGTGCAGGACTGCAGGAGAATAAAACAAATATTTAGCATGCATAAGTAGAGCAAAACCTACTACACAATCAAGATAAAAGATGGGATCTATTACAGTAATAACAACACATCTTGTAAATTGTGTTCCTAATTAAAAAGAGAAGTGCTCGACAGGACAAAACTCGTGTACTTACAAATGGAGGGAAGATGTACTTGCTCTCCAAGTGCACATGGGAACAAGCTTTACAGATGAGTCCTATCTGTTCGTCTAGAACAAGCTGGTGCTTCCCCATCTGACAACCACTTATTTTTTCACTTTGCATAGGCGAATCAGATGGATTCGTGAAGCCAATACGGGATTCCAGTATGCACATGTCCATTTCGACAAAGAGATCTTCAACTCCCTTTTCCCATTCTTCTTTCTCCGGGGGGAGAGGTTCCTCGTCTTCAAACCGGAATACTAAGGGAAGTGTTTCTTTGACAGGCACCTGTTCCTTTTGCTCCTCTTCAAGAGGAGTAAGTTTATCATGATCATCAACATTTACCATGGAATCAACAACAAATTTCAGAAATTCAGAATCTTTAAGAATCTTCTTCCGAGTCCTTCTAACCTTTCGAACAGCATCCTTTTGAACAACATTTTGCACCGGCTCATCAACTTCACAGTCGTCCTCAGACGAGGATTCACTAAGAAGAATCGGGCCACTACAATTTCCATGGTTTAACATCTTCTTTTTGGACTTAGAAAGAGAGCGTGGCCTAAAAAGATATGCTCGGCCTTTTTTATGCTTTTCACCTTCAGCAGCAAGCTGAGGTACTCGCACCCCACCATTTGATTCCTTTTTTCCTTCTTTATTACCATCTTTTGATTTATCACCATCTTTTGAATCCTCATAATCAGAATCACTTCTTTCATCATCAGATTTTGACTCCTTTTTTCCTTCTTTATTACCATCTTTTGAATGCTCATAATCAGAATTACTTCTTTCATCATCAGATTCGCTAGAACTTGATGATTCTTTAACCTGGTAATTCTCGTCTTCGGAGTCATCATTATCCTCATCACTTGAAGCTTCAGATTCTGACTCAGAAGATGCGGTTGTAACAACAACTTCTTCCGATTTCTCTGCAGTCCAACACATGCTTGAGGTAGATGAAACAACCTCATCTGCTACATTCAACATAGGACTCCTCAACCCAACAGAGGCCACATTGGACCAAGATACCGAACATGAACCAGTATTTACAGCAGAGATGGCAGCAGCCTCCCCAGTTAAAACAACATCGTTCTCCTCCTCCTCCTTCCCCTCCTCCTCCTTCCCCTCCTCCTCGTCATCAGATATTTCCTCAATGAAAGGCTGTTTTGTGATGGACTCACAAGTTCCTGGACTCAAAATCCTCTTCCCATTGTCCACCTTTACCATCCTCCTATCTTCTGATTTTCCCATTTTTCTCTTGTGACCTGCAGAATCTGTTTTTTCCTCCACTCTATCTCTTTTCCTCCCACAACTCACATCCTCTCCGACATTCACAGAAATAGTGGAAGACTGAGTAGCAATACCCTTCTGACACTTCTTGTTCCTTTTCTCAATAATCTCAAACCAATATTTCAATAGTTGCTGTCTAGTCCTTTTCCTTGGAAGAGACACATCCCCTGAATCCATCCTCCTGAGTCAAAATACACAATTTTACAACAACAACAACATACTAGTGGAATTCCACAAGTGAAGTCTGGGGAGGGTAAAATGTACGCAGACCGTACCATCACCTCAAAGGTAGAGAGGCTGTTTTACGGGAACCCTCATCCCAAAATACACGATTTTATTGATCAAAATGCACAATCACAACAAAAATTCCCAGAAAACTAAATCCACCCCCATAAAAGAACCCCATTACAGAACAGTCACATGCACAAAAAACCCTTCACAATAAAAATCAGAAACAGAAACTTTTTCACACACGCTCTATTCTGCCGGAAAATCAAGAATCAATAGCTTCCAGACCAAAAAAATAAAAATTGAATGCTTACATACATACCCGCACTAGTATACAATGAGATAAAGAAAAGTGACTGAAAGACTAACCTTTTCTGATGAGAAATTCCGGTAGGCAGGCGGAGGGACAGAGAGTCGAAGGGTTAGTTTTGGTAAGGAAGAGAAACAGGAGAAGATTATAGGCTAAAGTCACAAACTGTCAGCATTATTTCAACTTTAACATAGGAGTATAATTATAGCACACTTTTAGTGACCTGACATGGCATCTCGAGACCACCCGGTTGAGGACACATATTTACTATGGATTGACTTATAATACACTGTCACATGGTTAAAGTCACAACTTTACCAATTTTAATTTTTTATTCAATTTATTGTTTGCTTGAATTATAAAAATTATTCGGAAAAAGGCCAAAAAATATCCTTTTTTTTGCTATACAAAAAGGTTCAAATATACCTCTCATTTACATTTTTCCTTAAAAAGGAAAAATTAAGGTTGCACCCTTTACATTCTTATACTTCTTTACATTTTATACCCCCTATAATATAAAATTTTTGCCCCCTAATATGAAAAATCGTGTGTTGATATTATGCTGACGTCAGTACTTGCTTGTATGATATACCGATAGGGTATACATATACCAATAAGATATTACAGATGATTAAGTTCAATCATATATGATATCGATATGGTATAAAAATATCATTTCTACTCATTTAGAGTTTAATAATTTTTTTGTTTCTTAAAAAAAAATCTTATATACTCCCTCCGTTTCATATTAAGTTAATTGTTGAGAATTTTTTTATGTTTCAAAATAAGTGAATTGTTCACTTTTCAAGAGATGTGTTGGAAATTTTTTCTAATTTTACTCTTTATTAATTAAGTTTCTAAGGTTGAGTTTCGTATAACAAATAAATGATACATTAAATGAGTGTGTGGAGTTTGAAAAAGACAAAAATATAATTAAATTTTATTTTCACTTCTTTTTCTTAACATGTGTAGAATGACCTAACAATTCACTTAATATGAAACGGAGGGAGTAGCAATTGAGTATCAATATACCATCAGAGTATCATAAAGGATTGAACTCATTCTATATGATACAACTATGATATATATATATATATATATATATATACACACACACACCATCGGAGTATATTTCATAATATTTATGCTGACGTCAACATGAAAAATAAAAAGGGGTAAGTGAGTAGAAAGGTAGATAGTTTGAGTAATGAGTCCATTAAGAATAAATATTTTCGATTGAGTATATTAAGAGTAAATAATTTCAAATTAGGTTTACTTTGTGTATTTTTTTCAAAAAAGTAACTGTCAGTTGGTTATTATCGGTTTGATTTATTTTTTGGTTATTTTTTAATTTGAAAGTAATAAGTTTATTAAGGGTATACACATCTCGAGAGACACAAACATCTAGTACATGAATAATCCACAGAAAACTATTATGTATTCAATTAATTAATAATATTAGAGTTATTATTACACTAACAAAGTGATTTAATTAAATAATATTAAAATTATTAAATACAAACAAAGTTATTTAGTTAAGCAATACTAAAGTCATTATATACCAAATATCAAATATTCATAGGAAAAAAAACTCAAGCTCAATAATCAAATAACTACCCAACAGAAAAGGGTACAAGAAAATTATATGCCAAAACACTGACAAGAGAATTTTTAAATATAAATGGTAAAATTAAAACTTTAAGTTCATTAGAATGCAATAAAATATTTATATATTATTTATGAATATTATATAAATAATTATAAAATTTATATATAAAATTATTCAATTCAGTTGTTGACACCAAATTTTTATCATCTATACTACAAATTATCAAGTCTTTGATTTTAACGGTTTGTGATATTTATAAAAAAATAAATAATAATAATATATATATATATATATATATTATTATTATTATTATTATTATTTCCCGTATGGAGGGGGCCCACTGGCCTCTACTCTTTCTATTTTATTATTTGCACTCTCATACTCTTCTTATTTTATTCTCTCCCCATACTCCCAATTTTTTTTTATTACCTTCGCAAATTCTTTATTCCCACCCCATACTTTCCACTCCCCAAGAACCCAATCCCATCACCCCTTGTACCCTCCTTCCCAAAACCAAGAAACCAAATCCACCCCCCTCTCCATCATCTTCTCTTCTTCTTGAATAAGAAAAAGCCAAAATCCATGGACGAAAAACTAAAAAAAGGCCGACCAAAACCAACGTTTAACTCGCACGTCCGACCGCGATAAACCGCGCCCCATAACCCGTTGTCCTTCACGCGTGCTTTTGTTTTCAAACAATTATTTGCACAAATTTTAAATCTATAAAGGGATTTTCTTCATTTTCCGGAAAAGAAAGAGAAAAGGACGGACAGATTTTAACATAGCCAGGAGTTCATTTTTAAGTACTTTCGTATTGGTCAAATTCATTCTAAGATCGAAACTTCGTGGTCTTGAGGTTGTCGATTTCTCAACTTAAGTGGTGTCGAAGTCGCTTTTACACTCCTTGTCCCAGTTCCTGCTCCGTAAAAGATAATATCCCAATCTTGACTTTTAGTTCTAGTCTTATGTGCTGTGACTGAATGTATTTATTGAAGCTATATTGAGGATATTCATGCTTGTATTTGATCTGTTTCGATTGAAAATGCTCTGTTTAAAGTAAAGCGATTCTGTGATTTGTTGGCTGATCGACAAGGCTTGTCTTTTGTCTATGAATACAATTTGTTAATAGTGTCATTGAGTTCGTTCGTACCTTAGTATTGTCTTGTATCTCGAGTTTTAATCCATAAGTTGTCATGATGAGTTGATGCTGTGTTTTCGCTGTCAAAGAATGGAGCCTGTGTGTGTGTTTATCTTCTGATTTGATGCTGTGGACACATGTTTCTGATTTTCCCTGCTGTT
>DF357710.1:127414-139519 GCA_000787875.1 Solanum virginianum | reverse complement strand
CTCCAAATAGGACAATTCTAATCCTTTTCCAAATAGGATTAGAATTCCAATCCTTCTCCAAAGAGGATTAGAATTTCAATCCTTCTCTAATTAGGAAACAGATTCAAGGCATAAATCTAACACCTGCTTTCTTGTATGAATTCGCTGATCTGTTTCCTTGTATGAATATGGGACACATACTACATCTGTTTTCACTTCAGCTTGTTAAAACTCTATTTTGGCTACAAAACATGACTAATGTACAATGAAGTTGCTGGTCATATTCCTGCGTGGCTATTATATATCTTAGATTCTAGTCTCCTTTAGGTTACAAGTGTGTTTAAACATGTGCTCATTCTGCTATGGTTTTTTTGCTAGAAAATATTGAAAGCATATCATGTTTTTTGGCCTTTGATTAAAGCTTTTGGTTTTGCCTATTGTCATTTCATCCTTTAAAGATGTCATTTGATTGCAATTTGTGAGTATAACCTGGTATCTTGTTTGCTTACGTTGCATACTGATCCTTAATTTCTTCCTTTGCATGAATAATACTCCGAGCCCATTGCAAATTCCCTCCTTGCAACATCCTCTCTTCGAGTCAGCCCAAATTCCCAGGACAAGGAAGATACAGTTCAAAGGAATTTCATATACAGGTTTTGAAGGCCAAAATTGGTGGATATACATTGAATATACCTCAAATGTATATCACAGCGAATAGCGAGGCCCAAAGAATTGTAGCAAAGAAATGAGCTACAGGCCCAAATTCGTAACCCTTTCCTTACTGTGTGTTTTGTATATGTTTTACCATTGATTTGGACCCTAACTTTGTTGTTACAAGGTTGGTTCTAATCTAATTAAAGTCTTTCGAATTGAATCAACTCTTTCAAAATTCAGTTAATCATTTTAAATTCAGTAAGTTTAGTTTCAAATCCAGTCAATATTTTCAAGTTAATCAAAGTTAGTTAAATTATCTAATCACCGGTTGATACCATGTTAGCGGTCATTTTGAGTGATCAATTTCTTATCAAAGTTGAAATTGAACTCTTACCCCATTTTCTCTGAAATTTTAAAGTTTTTCAGTTAGCTTTTTAAAGTTTATTTTTAGTTTTTAATTACCCTTAAAATTATTAGTTGACTCAATTTTTTTCAATTTTTTAAGAATTTTGCTCCTGATTAAATTTATTGAGCGTCGAATCTCATTTTTGTAAAGAATCGGTCAATTTTTAGTGTTACATCGGTTTGATTATTTTTGTGATTTTTTTTTTAGTAAAACTAAAACCAAATCAAATAATATTGATTTTTAAAATTTAAATACCAAATCTAATCAAACCAAATCAAATATTAAAATTTTTAATTAATTTGATTCAAATTATGATTTGATTTGATTTTTTAACTGTAATCATGAACAAATCTAACTCTGTTAAATGATTTCTTAGATTTAATACTCAAAAGGTCAACCTTACGTGAAAAAGTCAAAATTTAGTTTTTAATAGTCAAAAGGTCAACGATTTCTTAGATTTTTGATATGAATTAAATGTCAAAAATTAAAAAATCTTTTCACTTTTTTTAATACTTCGGGAGTCTTCTCATTCTTTTCAAAAAATTTTAAAGGTTAAAAATAGGTGTTTACCTACTTTTGATTTTTGATTTCTTTGTACTTTTTAAAATTAAATAAAAATGCTTAAACATATTTTATGTCTTTGCCAAATATTTCTAAAAATTTTAAAGTGATTAAAGCTAAAAACATTTTAAAATGAGTTTATTCAAGCAATGCTCTAAGAAGGAATTTGAATTACCTTATTTTAAGAAGGAATTTGAATTACCTTATTTTAAGTAATTTTTGACTTTTAAAATTTTTATTTATTTTTGAAAAATATTTAAAAAAATGTGACGAAACCCTTTTTTTAAACTGAAAAGGTACTCAAATAAATTATTTAAAGTAAAATCAATTCCAACACGCCTAAAGATACATTAAAGTACTCTTTAGTTAAGTATCTCTAATCTTATCACATGAAAAATATAAATTACTATTATTTTTTAAAACTTAAAAATAGAAGTAAGACAAATCCCTGAGAAAGTTCACAAATGACGACATTTGGCGCAAATGGCGCATGGCTTTAAACGTTTCCTTTTGTTTTGACACTTTCGCAAAAGGATTTCCTTTTTCTGTTCACATTTAAAACAGAGTTTACGTGTAATAAACACGGAGAAGGAATTTTTGGGGAAAGGTTAAAGACATAAGACAAAAAAAAATTCTGTCTATATTTATTTATTCATTCTATTAAAAATAGATTGATCAATATTTCTTCAATTTGTAAATTCAAAAAATAGTTTTATATTTAATTTTTAGTGATAATTTTTTTTATTTCTATGACCTAGTAGTAAGATTTAAATAGATTTTATCTTTTTCAGATTCTAGAATTGCACTGTTGTTATTGTTTTTATTATTTTTCTATTATATTTTTACTATTATATTGTTGTCTCGCTTCAATAATATTATATAGATATCTTACTCTAAATATTTATCTCATATTTCATAGTTACTTACTAAATTAGGATAAATTTAATTAAAATTTTCCTATTTTACCAAACCATTAATATGATCTCTGAAAAATTTTATTTATCATTTTTTGTATTTTTTATATTTTATTCTTAACATTGAGATAAGTAGTCAGGAACCTTCTAATAGACAATTATGTGTATCTTATGCAAGCAAAACTGGAAAAATGTGGCTGATATGGTGCTGAAACACTAATTACTATGCAAAAGATAAGGTAATATGGCATCTAATTGGAGGACTTAGATCTCGTGTGATTTTTCATGACGTGGCTAGCTTTAGTTACAAAAGAACATATCGCCATTCAACTTCTTCTTCTTCAGCTGTCATTTTGACTTTCTTGTAAGTTGTAAAGAGGCCTCATGAAGCTTCAAAATTCCTCCATATTCCTCTGAAATTACCCAATTATCATCTTCTGTGGTTGGATTCTTCATCACTCTACCCCTCAACTGGTTAGTTTTTTTATTTCTAATGTATTTTTCTTGCTTTTTGGTTTAATTTTTCTTAGTCATCATCTATCCAAGTTAAAAAAGGTTTAATTTTTGTTTTCTAAATTGCTAATTGGGTTATCTTGTGATGGTTTGGTTGAATTCGAATTTTCCATTAGTTTAGTACTTTAGTTTTATGTTTTCCGATTTTGGGGCTAAAAGGGCAAGGATAAGAAGGGATAGGAAGGAGTTGACATTGCAGACGAAGTGTTTGATGGAAGTCCTGAGCAAGCTTTGACTTGGTTGATGAGATCTGGACAGTTTATTTCTATCCTTGGACACAGAGAGAAGTTTAGGCCACACCCTTTGTAATAAATCAGTTTGCAAGCACTTCTTATATTTGCTTTAACAATGAAAAGGAAATGCAACAACATACCCATACCCAGTGAAATCCCACAAAGTGGTGTGTAGGGAGGGTAGAGTGTATGCAAACTTTATCACTACCGGTTACAACTTAATGTATGTTGACTATGACGATACTAAGAGCATGTTTGGATTAGCTTATTGCAGGTGTTTGTAGGACAAGATAGAAGAGTGCATTTAAGCACCTGTTTTTAAGGCAAAAAAATGAACTCCAAAAGCGATAAGTTAGGATTGCAATAAGCTAGAAGCCCATCTAAACAGGCCCTAACAATGGAATGGAAAGATTAAACTGGAGAGAAAATCCACTCTCTTGTTTGTGCTGTTTAATTTTCTTTCTTAGCTTCAAACTCACCTCAGGCCCAAGTCCATCATTGACTGTTTTATTACTTGCTTCGTCTACCAAGTCCACTTTTGGGTTCATAACAACTTTTGGAGAAGCAGCTGCACATTGTGTTAGCACTTTTCCCATTTTCACTTGCATGCATGCTGGGGAAAAAAGCAACTTCTTTGATAGATCTCCAACTGCAATCTTATTCATAGCACTTGTGCATATGTTGTATAAACTCTTGGGACTCTACAAAATATGTCAGCTTGAATTCCAAAAGATCCTCACTCACTTTTTAATGCCTCCTGGCCACAAGCCTCCTGAAGCACCCCTCTAGATGTAATTTGACCAAAAGAAACAGGTCCTTTAACATTTCCGCATAGTGAAACCAGCAAGGAAATGCTCTATAATTCAGAGATATAGCAGATTCTGAGCCACTAATCTAGGAACACATTGCTTGTCCTAACATGGCTAGCCTACTCCTCTCTTCCATGTTTTTAAAATTTACCTTCAAGTTTTGTTCAGTGATTGCAGAAGGAAAACAGAACTTCAATGTATTCTACAACGTGTTCAAGTGTACACACAGAAGTCTATAGAAAATGGCTCTTCCACCCCATTGCTTCACAGAGTGTAATAGCCCTTGTGCAACACTCTTTATAGTTCCAGTTGTCTCTTCCAAGAATGGGCAACTTTCCGACAACCCCATTGGTTCTCCAGTAAAAGCAAAGCATTATCTGGCAAACGCATGAGCAGTTGGCTCATCCATTTCCATTACAAAAACCCCTAAATGAAAATGCAATGATACGGTGGAAACATTATTAAGAACAAAGTCAATAGAGCAGTTTGCGTAATGCACAAAAACTTCACTTGCATAAACTCCTCAGGAACCTTCTAATAGACAATTATGTGTATCTTATGCAAGCAAAACTGGAAAAATGTGGCTGATATGGTGCTGAAACACTAATTACTATGCAAAAGATAAGGTAATATGGCATCTAATTGGAGGACTTAGATCTCGTGTGATTTTTCATGTACCTTAGATCTTGTGTGATTTTTCATGTACCTAACTTATGTACTTCTATTTAGACTAGATGTGGCAAAGCCCGTGCTTCCACGGCCCAGCAACTTGATGTGGAGATTGATCAGCTAATCATATTCCATATTAGTCCTTTCAATCTGGACAGTGTCACACCTTTGTCAGAGAACCAACGGAAAACGTAAATTTTTTTAGTGATAAACATGACATGGTTTTTATGAGAAAGAAAATGATTTAACTGTTTAAATGAAAGAATGAGTTACTACTGTCTTGAAAGAAGGGAGTAACATGTGATCAATCCAGATTAGTTTGGTAAAGTTGGTCCCTCTCTCCATATTCTTGTGGGTCCCCACTCCCTCCAACTCCCCACTTTCCTTTCATAAATGAGATTTATTATATAGGTCCAAGTGAATGGAAGTATCTCTTTCCTTCGCTGAAGATTCAGAATTTTAGCATTTTCCTCTCAAAATCATTAGTTCTTTTTTGTCTTTCTTGCCCGGTCCCCCCAAGTTTAGCCCTTTCTCCCTGTTTTTTGCAAAACTTAGTTTCTTTCGTTAATTGTTCTTTTGGGTGTTTTTCTGATTGAAATCATTTATTGAGTTTTTATATATGTGTCCATGGATTTTGTCTTGTTGATTCAACTTCCCATTTCTTAATTATCTGATTATGGTATGACCATACATTCCCCCTCCCCACTTCACATTATTTTCTAGAAAATCTACACTTTATATTTTGTTACCCATCTGTTAAAATATAATTTCGTAGTTGTATATCACAATCAACTATTGTTAACGAACAAAAAATAAATTAAGGTTTTAACACGAATGGCTTACATGTTCTTAATTATTTTTTTGAAAGGCATGAGATGAGGAAGAACACAAACGCGTGGATATAGCCGGCGACAATTGTGGGATTAGATATCGAACTTTCCATGCTCCTTTTGTGTTTGGCATCCACGAGAGGTGGGTATTTTATTTTATTTTTTCTGCTGGCCCACTGGCCTTGTCAAATCGGTCGTTTTATAAAAAGCGAACTTTGCAACAACATACCCATACCCAGTGAAATCCCACAAAGTGGCGGTCGTTTTATAAAAAGCGAACTTTTCATTGTTTCATAAAGATGAATTTGACAATACATACAATAGAATTTGAGTAACAATTTGTATTTAAAGTAACAAATGATAGATAACAGCCATCAGAAGTTAAGTATTCAAAAAGAATTTTGACCTTCATCACAGTAGATATCAAAGTGAAATAGTAGAAATAACTTTTGTTGCATACTTGTTAGACATGTTATTCTGAAACAAAGAAACATATAAGCTACTGAGGTTGACTTTTGATAGTTTGGCTTACATCATCTTCATGATTATGCAGGCAATCTTTTCTTAACTTTTTTGAGTTGAGGAGTTTGTATCGAATAACAAGCTCGACAGAATGGCATCAACTTTTGTAAGATATCTCTGTTCCATAACTTAACGGTTAACATGCTGAATGAGAATTTGACCTTGTCTAAGTTTGCTCAAGAATCACTTTACTTTCAGATATGTTTTATTTTCCATAGCGTACTTTCTTTTAGGGAAAAATTTGACCATGTTGGTTCTCTGTAGCATTTAAATTGAAGAATCCTTTGGAAAATTGTTTAGTGTTGGATGTCCTATGAGATTAAAGTGAGCTGTCTCTTTTTTCAGGTGAAGTCTAGTAAAATGAGGAGGATGGAGTCGAAGAAATCACACGCTTGGTGGTGGGATAGCCACATTAGTCCCAAAAACTGCAAGTGGCTTCAAGAGAATCTTGAACGTAAGCTATTGACTTCTTTAATCTTTACTATCTTTGTCAAATCCTTTAATTTCGTATTTGACTATTCTGCAAATGCCAAAAATAGACCTCACTATCCAAATATATACACTTGACTAATTGAATTCAGTTAACAGGGCATCATTTATGCATATAGGACACACATACGCAACAGATTGAAATTTGTACTAGTGAGTGATACGACTTGCTACTCTCTGGGCATTCATATACTTCACCTAAGGGATCATCATTATCACAAATAGATTTGAACTATTTCTAGAATGCCTAATAACAATAGTTACTAAATTTCTGTAACTTTAGAATTCATATAACCTCTTGTCAAAGGTGGAGCTAGAAGGTTACTTACGGGGTCCGTTAACCAATTCATGTATTTGTATTAAAAATCTGCTAAATATGAATGAAAAGTAAATTTAGTAAGGTATGGTAGTCTATACCAAAAAGGAAGGAATTCAATAATTCCAGAAACTTTTGGAAGATCCGTCAAAAATGATTTTTACCAAAAAGGATGTTTTTTTTTCTATTTTTTCCTAAATTCTGCCCCCTGTTTTTTCATTTTGTATTTGTCCTTTCTCTTATTTATTTTTATTTTTTCTGCACTGGTACTTTTTTTTTTAGAACCCTGAAGGAGCCATATTGTCCTTTCCATCAGCAGTTGTTGCATTTCATTTCCCTCCTTTCTGGTGCTTTAACCTAATGATTGGGTTTAATTAGAACTCTGTATATTTTATTGTCTCACAAAATATGCTTTTTGGTTATACAACATATGCATGCAAACACGAACACAACTTGTTTTCAGGAAAATGAAAAAAACTTATTATAAAGGTTTCACCAAAAGGCTTTTGCAAATGTTCCAAACACCAGCTATCTTTCCCGTGTTAAACTTTGCCGAGTAAAACTTTTAAAATCCTATTGGCTTCCTTACCCTGTCCTTGTATTCTCCACAATCCTAGTGTTACCCCTTGTGTAGGTGTGAAATGTAACTCTTGCAAATTGAGCATGAAACGAGCAGTAGATTAGATGGTTGGGCTCACTACAGGTTAATTAAAAGCATAGGTCATGATCCCAACCCGTCAAAACATTGGTTAAATCATTTAAGTTGGGTCAAATGTGTTTTGAGTAGTCATACCTGTACTTCAACGTGTCTGTTTGAACTCCATTCATTATGGCCTATTATTAAGCAACACAAAAATAAATTTATTCAATATGTTTTGTGGTTTTGGTAATTCTAATGACATCAGATGATATAATAATTTTGTCTTATAATATGTCGGTATTTGAAATTCTAGAATTTTGTTTCTCAAATTCTATATTTACATTTTACATTTCTCAAATTCTATGATAGTTTCCTGATTAAAATAAAAGTGCCAGAACATCATTACCATTTTCCAAAACAAAAAAAAAAAGAGAGCATCAGGAAAGAAAAAAGGTAAAATGGTCAGAGAAGGCCGGTGGCCTATTGACCATACTTGTATTTGATTCCATGACAATAACTTTGAACAGTTTCATCAATTTATCTCAAAGGAGGTTACTAGCTATTACGCAGATGACCTCGGGAAAATGCACTGTAAAAACACCTAATTTTGGCCATTTTGATTACGAAGTAGTTTCTCAGAATTTTTCGTGTTGAAGGAGAAAATGACATACAAGAAAATGACACCTAGGTCTATTATTTCAGAGATGGACCAGAATGTCAAAAGGATGTTGAAACTCATTGAAGAGGATGCAGATTCATTCGCTAAAAGGGCAGAAATGTATTATCAGAAAAGGCCAGAATTGATCACACTTGTTGAGGAATTCTACCGAATGTACCGGTCATTAGCCGAGCGTTATGATCATGTGACCGGGGAGCTCCGGAAAAATATTCCTTCAGATCTTCAATCACAGGGGTCAGGCATCTCAGACGTGGGTTCTGAACCACCCTCCAGGTTGCCCTCTCCTGATCGGAGGTCAAACCGCCCTAAACCTGGTCCTCGTGCTGCTGGATTTGAATTTTTTCTCGGCACAGGCGGAAGTAGCCAGGATCTGAGCAAGGAAGGAGATGAATCCTCAACATTAGATTCTGAATCTGAATCAGATGATTCATCTATCAACAATTACTCAAGTACCGTGAGCAATGATGAGGACCAGGCGTTACGTAAGAAGATTGGTGAATTGGAGGTCGAGCTCCGCGACGTGAAAGAGAAGCTCCGCGTGCAACAGGAAGAGGTCTCTGAGAGATCCTTGAGGGGAGCACATGTTGGCAATGATAATCTTATTGCTAGGATAGCTGGGTATGAGGAAGACCTTGCAAATGCAAAAGAAAATACCCGGTTATCAGAAGAAGAGATTGGCAGGTTGAGAATTGAGCTTCAGAAGTATGAATCAGGGGCCTACGTGCAAGAGCTTAATGCAGGACAGGAGGCTAAAATTTCTGACAAGGAGCTGCAAGAGAATGCTACAAAGGAAGAACCACAAGTTTTGGACTCAGAATCTAAGATACGAACACTTGAGGAAGAGTTAAGGAGCACGACAGAGAAGCTTCATGATTCAGAGGAGGAGGTGGAGCGCTTAAGAGGGGAACTTAAAAATAAAGGGGCCTCTGTAAAATTACTTCAGGATCAGCTTGGATCAGCTCTGAAAGATGTTTCTGGCTGGAAAGCCAAACTTGAGAGAGAGAAAAGAGAGGTCTCAAAGCTGCAGGACCGAATTGCAAGGTACAAATCCAATTTGTCAGACCGTGATCAAGAAATCAGAGGACTAAAAGAATCAATATCAAATGCCAACAAGGCTTTGGCAGAAGAAAACTTGCAACTTCAATGTGAAATTACCAAATTATTGAAGGAACGAGCATATTTGGAGGATAATATTAAAGAAATGGATCTACGCTGTCAATCATTAGAGGAGGATGTTAGACGAGCTATAGCAGGGAAAGAAGAAATGGAGATGCTTCTGAAATATGAAATCGAGCAGTTAAAGTTGACCATTGCTGAGAGGGACAATCATATTGAAGAACTTAACAGAAACCTTGATGCATTACACAGGAAATATGATGCATTGGAAACAGAGAAAGATGACCTAAATGCTAGAGTTGCGTTGGTAGATCAAGAGCTAAGTTCTAAAGATGATCAGATTGATCAAATGAACAACCATTTGCACCAACTGCACATTGAGCACGTCGCGTTGATTTCTGAAACTGAAGGGGCCCGTAAAATGGTAGAGGAGCTGAGGTCTAGAGTTAAAGAATTGGAAAGAGAAGTAGAGAGACAGAAGGAAATAGTTTTGGAAGGAGCAGAAGAGAAACGAGAGGCAATTAGGCAGCTTTGCTTCTCACTCGAGCACTATAGAAATGGTTATCAAAGGCTTCGACAGGCTTTGGAGCACAAGAGACTACCTGTAATGGCAGCCTAAGTCCATTAGTAATGGTAGCCAAACATTATGATTATCTCAAACTCTTCTTTTTTACTGTCGAAAACACCTTTGACCACCTTGCTTTTTGTTTAGGTTTCAGTTTTCTTTTGTTCAATAGCTCCTTTTGTTTGGCATTGCCTTCCAGTATTCCGGCTTTCGTTTGTCTGTGATTGCAGGAATACCAGTTATGGTTTTCTATATATAATATGCTACTATATCCTTTGATTCAAACTTCTGTTTTGCCTTGCAATTCCTGACTTCAATCAAAATTTGCATCTTTTAATACTAATGTTGGCCCACATTAGCCTCTTATTAATTAGAAATGATGCTTAATTTATAAATGATATGACTATTATGTACAGAAACTAACATGGAAAATATGCAACATATATAGTCTATTTGAGAGGTTAGCATTGTAATTCGCTCAATGTCACACTATTATGTTTTTTATATAATTGAATAGGTTAAGACAATGCTTTTTTGATAATTTTATTATACATATACTAGATTGTAAGTAGAGTGATTATCATGATTATTTTTGGTTGTTGGTCGAATTAATATTTTGATATTGTTGAAATTTTTTGTTCGAGATAAAATTACATAAAGTTGATCATGTAAAAATATAGGTTCAGTTAAATGAATACCCACAAAATCAATTATTTGACCTTAACATTTATTTATAGTCATTGCAAAATAAGGTCGAATTGGAAATGGCTTTCTTTCAAATGAAATGGATAGTTTTGCATGTACGGAAGATAATAATGATATTCGCAGAGTAACATATGTTTTTTTTTTTAAATCACCACTCACGATTTTAACGCTAACTACGTGAGATTTGAAATTGAGACAAATTAGTACTGCACCATTGCATGAACCTTCGTAAGAATAAATTAGTAGTGCATCATTGCATGAACCTTCGTAAGAATTTAGATTACGTAGGAGAATATTGGGACAATTCTATTTTAGAAATAACTTATATGGAAGCAAACACGAAGATTTACAGCATGTTGTAACACCCCCGTGAAATGACGAAAATATTCTTAGACTTGACCTTGCGCGTAACGTATCTTCCCTTGCTCCGTTTACAAATTCGAGACCGGATTTGCGATCAGTGCGAAAATTGAATTAGAAAATGGTCTCGACTCGACAAAAACTCGAAAAAACGCGAATTATTTTTTCCAAAAAATTTTTAGAAATAGTGAGGGTCCGCGTCCTCTCTGCGACGCGGAGAAAATGCGGAGTTGCACAGTGAGGGTCCGTGTCCTTTCCGTGACGCGGAGAGAACGCAGAGCTACACTTAGTGTTTTTCGGAATTTCAACGAAAAGCTGAAATTTACGAAAAAGTGAGATTTTACACTAGTGCGCGTCGCGCACTAGTGCAAATCGGAGTCAGTTTTTCTTCGTTTAATAGGGAGGGGTAAAATCAATTTTTTCAACACCCCATATCCTAAACTAATCCGTTTTAAAGCCTAAATAAGTCATAAAAACATTCTTTTCACTTTCATTCGCTTGTTCAAACCCTCCCAGTAGCATCTAAGCGTAAAGAAACACCAAGATTTCTCCTCAAATTTTCAAGAATTCCTTCCAAGGTATGTAAGGCCACTCTAAATTCATTATTTTTAGAATATTTTAGAAAAGTATGACTTAGTTTTCATTCCGAAGTCTCAAGAAAGTCTCAAGTCTTGATTTAGAGTAATTTCATGAAAATCTTATAAAGTTTAGTAGATTTCCCTACATATGCATAGATTCTTGATTGAATGATGTTGATTCTTGATTCTTTAACTGTTATTAAAGTATTGATTTCAAGATTTTAAAGTATATATGATTTCCTGTGAATTCTTGTGGGGTTCATGAACACTCATAAAGATTATGGTTCAAGACCTGGGTGAAAGTAGAATAAATTACTCGAACTCATAAACTATGTAGCCAACATAGGACATGATCGTACCATAGTACCTTCTTCATTAGCCACTGAGATGACCCAATTTTGGGATAGATCCATTCTCCTAGTTATTCGTCCCCTACCCTGGCAAAGTACGGGACGGCTCTGGCAGCGTGGGCAAGACGCTGTATCACCACAAAATCATAGTGGTGGTTGTCGATTAGAGAAACTACCCAAGCTAAGAAAATTATGTTTTACTTACTCTATATCCTTT
>DF357710.1:117189-127361 GCA_000787875.1 Solanum virginianum | reverse complement strand
GATTTACTTACTATTTTCAGCATATTATTTTTTTAGCATGTTATTTTCAGTATACTAACCTTTATGATTATTGCTAATTGATTATGTTTTTGAGAAGTATTTATGATATATTGTTTAATTGTTTTGGCTATCTTACATACCGTACATTCCACGTACTGACGTCCTTAGGACTTGCATCGTTTTATGATGTAGACGCAGATGACAGAGTTCCTCAGCAGCCGCTTCGTTGAGAACCTGACAGCTATCAGTTATTGGTGAGGCCTCTTCTCAGTCTGAGGCTCCTATGTTCGTGTTATTTCATTTCAGACTTGGGGTCTGTCTCAGTAGCCCTTTCAGACAGTTTATTAAAGGTTCCATGGACCATGTATAAGTAATTCAGTTCTAGTTCATTCAAACAATGCTTAAAAGTTTCGTATTCAGCTTATACAGACAGTTTTAGATCATCTTATCGTTGAGTAAGCAGCCAGGCCAAGTGATTTGCTTAGTACCAAAAATGATTTCCGAGTGTTGATCACGTCCAGGGTGTAGGTTCGGGGCAATGACAGTTTGGTAGGAGGGATTAATTAAAATAATCCCTCGACTAAAATTTAGTCCACACAATCCAATGTTTGGTTACACAATTCAACTCAAATACACCTAATACATGAATAATTTAATCCACCATATATGATATCATCTAATCCCTAAAATATCTAGAGATTACTAATACAAGATTTAGTAATATTTTGGATAAAGCAACAAAATGACTAAACTATCCCTCAATTTCTTTATCCTCAGCTATTTTATGTTGCTTCTCTTTCTGAAATACTAAAACATATTTGCAAGTATTTCAAGCATTCTCCTGAGTCTTTACCAATACTTCAGTTGCCAATTGATACTAATGACTCCCTGTTGGATATATACTCCCCAAGTGATATTACAGCTTTGGCCAAACAATTAGTTTGTAAAAAGTATTTAATGATGAAACGAAATAGTATTTAAAAGTACTTTTTTCATTTTTGACTTGAGATTTTCTTCGATGAATTAATTTGTTAATCATTTTGTATCAAATTTTAAATTGTAACAAATATGGACTTGATTTATTATTTTTATTAGAAATAATATTGTCTAACAATTATGTACCTTGATCCAATTACATGAAATAGAAAATCTCACAATAGTTCAAGGGTATAATTGGAAAGAAACTTTTTATACAATTTTAAACCAAGCACAAAATTAAGTGAGAAACAATAAACCAAACACGAGATAAAAAAGAATCTCAGCATTACTAATTCTTACATTATTCATTTTTATACCAAACGACCCCTTAGAGTAGGTAGAAAATCTTTATAAATTCAACCTGATCCTTTATTTCAATAGTTTCGTTAATTTCAATAATGTCCTAGCATCATTTCAAAATTTATTAATGACATTAATTACAACGAAAAAAATTATTTTTTATTGTTGAGATAATACGAGATGTTATGAAGGAGATATATTTGGATGAATAATATTAAATAAATATTTAAATGAATCTTTCTCATTTGTAATGGAATAAGAAAAGATTGTGAAATTTCAAATATTTTCATGTTCATTTGTATGTACTTTGCCATTTTCGATTTTAGTAAGTATTCACAAAATTCAAACATATATTTAGAAGTCTACACTATTTTTAAAATTGTAGAAAATTTGATAAAGTCGTCTAGTACAAAGATATATGTACATTATAAAATGTTACTCCCTCTGTCAATTTTTACTTGTCCATTTTGAAATATCCAATAATACTTGTTTACATTATGAAATCAAGAGATAATTTTACGCTTAGTTCTTACTTTATCTTTATTATCAATTATAGTCATTTTTCTATTACATTTTTCAAGACACTATATTCATTATATTCAAAAGAGGTAAAATTACCCTATCATGTACTACTTGTTAATCCCTATGCCAAGTCAATAGGAGCAAATAAAAATAGACAGAGCGAGTAAGTCTGAGAACCCATAATTTGTATAGATGTAGAGTAAAATGTGAAGAATTTTAGGGTGCCACACAAAATAGGAGCTGAATAAGGATTCACGAAATTTTGTTACTTTGATAACTTGGAAAACAAATGGATTTATTTACACAAACACACACGAATGAGTACAAGTCCCAAGTATGGAGTTGGTAAGTACTTGTACACTAACAAAAATGAAATTTCCTCCTTTTGCCATACTCTCCCTAGTGTAAACATACTTTATCTAAAGAACTAATGGGATAGGTGAAGAGACCATTTCTTTTGCCAAAGAATATTACATAACATATATATATAGAGAAAAAATTTCTCGCTTCGTGCATAACGATCTCAATTTTGAGACTGATATAAGTTTGATCCTCGATATGTTGAGCCTTCAAGCCTGAAATAGCAGGTATACAAAGTTAGATGAATAGGTTCATATTACCTTATTCTACTACAGCAAATTTTGAGCAACTTGTATAGACCATATTTGAGTAGACTTGCCTGAGCTAAGGGGCTCATTGGTCGCGCAGTTTCAGCGATGGTCTTCTTTTTGAGTTGTTTAGGTGAGGGAAGTTGTGTAGGCCTAGATGGACCTGCACCAGTAGCTTCAATAGAAGTTGTTTCTTGTGATTCTTGTACTGCCTGAGTCAGTATCTCAACTACTTGGCTCATTTTTGGCCGCTCTTTGGCATTCTTGTTTAAGCAGCTATCAGCCAGTTTTGCAATTCTCTTAGCAGCAATAAGTGAGAAATCATTTCGAAGCCTTGAGTCAATTATCATGTGAAATCTTCTACTATCAGCAGGAAATTGTTTTACCCAATCAAGAAGCTTCTGCTCCATCACAGGACGGCTCCTTTCCAAAGTTCGCCTGCCTGGGACGGCTCCTTTCAAAAGTTCGCCTGCCTGTGAGGATCTCATAGAGGACAACTCCAAAGCTCCATACATCACTCTTAACTGATAGATGTCCAGTTTCAACATATTCAGGGGCAGCATATCCTAAAGTCCCCACCGGCTAAAAGAAAAAATTACATATTAATGATCAGTCCACGAGAATCGAAGTCTAAAGCATGAATATCTGCGCAATTCAGGTACTTAAAAACATCTCTCAAGACAAACTATACGAGCAGTAAAGTAATAAAGCACTTGGTTAACATAAATAGCTAGAGATCAATGAAAACAAACAGCATGGCAACTTGCTACTGAAAGAGGAATATGAAGGCTCATCATAGCAAGAAGATAAGTTACTCGGACTCAGGTATGGTTGTTCAATACGGGTGCGGATCCAGAGGTCGGATCCTTCGCGATCTAAATTTTAAGATTCGGGGGTACAAATCCAAGAACAGATACAGGTGCAGGGATTCGGCTAAAAGAATTTAAATATCTAAAAATAGAGTTATATCTCCAAACTATGAGACATTCTATAAAAAACTTACAAGGTATTCGGAAGAAAAAATATTGATCAAGAGGAGGATCCCAGAAGGTGAAATAAGGAAAAGGACTGCCATAGAAATTTCTATATACAAGGTACTCCATTTTCTTCAATTTCACCTTAGCTTTTGTCTTGATTATAGAAATTATTGTATCTATCCCAAATTTCTCTGTTTATTTTGGTCAAAGTACCTAAAATAGGTTGGCAAAATCCAGTATAGATCCCACATATATATCGTGTCAACATGGGAGCAGCACCAAAAGTGAAGAATCCAAGCAACTTAGCCAAGACAAAGACATAAAAAGGCAGCACTTTATATCTCGAATGTACAGAATTTGCTATGACAAACCCTACCACACCCTCTTTCAAACGAAGTCCACTATAATAATTTAACATCCATGAAAAATCGAAGATTCTCATCACTTACTGCTGTAGACACATGAGAGCGGTCACCAGCTGGCCCTTCCCTTGCAAGCCCAAAATCCGAAAGCCTTGCATTAAAATTCTCATCCAGAAGCACATTTGATGACTTGAAGTCTCGATATATCACCTTCAATTTTAACCAAAAGGTATTCATTAAGAACACTGGAACAGGAATATGTCAGTCGGCAAAGACAGATGACATGGACTAAGCTAACTGTGGTAATTAGCTTGCTTCGTAATCCTGATTCGGGTGATTAATGAAAAAAGTTAATCACCTAAAGAAAGGTCAGATAATTTGTGTTCTCTACATCATAAGCACAAAAGCAATTCTGACCGGATTAGCAGAATTGAAGTCCCAATCATTTTATCTTAGTGGTAAGTAAAGCATACCTGGACTTCTAGTCCCTCATGCAGATAAGCCATCCCTTGCGCAGCCCCAAGGATAATTTTCAATCTGGTTCTCCAAGGAATTACAGATACAGCTTTGTTGAACAGATGATCCTCTAAGCTCCTATTTCGCATATATTCATAAACCAACAGGCGCTGAATCCCTCTTTCCCCATCTGTAGCACAATATCCTAAAAGTTTAACAAGATTAGGATGCTCCAAGACACCGAGGAATTGAACTTCTGCAATCCATTGTCGGTGGCCCTGCATAGTATATGAAGAATTAGCAACATTTGTTGTCAGAGCCACAGAGAAATCAACAAAGAACGAGTAAAGGTGAAGACAGCTAGTAATGATGCCTTAGATAGTGACTGGGAGATGTATCTTCCTCCTCCCCCCAACTAAATATGAAATCGGTTATAAAATGAAGATGAATGGTGAACGTTTAAAAGAGAAAAATGTCTACATGGGACTCCTTAGAATTACATTATGTCGTAACATATAGAGATGACACTTAGCTAATACAACCAAACAGAGGCGGATACTGAACTCATAATTCATTAAATTCAGTCAACAACTGAGACAAGTA
Organism: Solanum virginianum; assembly: GCA_000787875.1. Taxonomy (NCBI): domain Eukaryota; kingdom Viridiplantae; phylum Streptophyta; class Magnoliopsida; order Solanales; family Solanaceae; genus Solanum; species Solanum virginianum. The sequence continues at coordinate 122,555 of DF357710.1, read as the reverse complement.
AAATAGAGTAGATAACTAGTAACGAAAGCAAAATGTGTTTCCTAAACTCTAAATCTGTGGGAATCACAATGGCTCTATATCTCAATAGGTTAAGTGCATAAAAAGATGTAAAAAGAAAAAAAAATAATCAATCATGGAATTCATCGTATCAATAATGGAAAAGTGGAGAAAAGCACGAAAGGCAACTAGTGTTACTAGCATGATTAATTGGAGCCTAATTATATTGATCTTAACACCTACAACCAAAGCTAACATGGGAACTTCCTTCAGTTTGAAAGAGATAGCAACTATTTGGTCCCAAAATAAGCTTAGCCAGTGAGTCTACCATTTGCCATTATTTTGAAGAGTCCTTTTCCTTCAGTTTTCCCATGTTAGCCAGTGAGTCTACTATTTTCTTTGCTTTTCCCATGCTAACATGGGAACTTCCTTCAGTTTGAAAAGGACTGCCATACATAATAAAACTTAATTAACATAAAAATGCACATGCAAATAGTTCTTCCAAGATTCTGGCCTAAATTAAGATCTCATCTGCCACTGCATATTTCTGTTTTACACAGGTACAAATACAACTTATCTTAATCACTACTGATTCCAATCAAATTTTATCTCTTTACACCGAATCTCAAAATTCCAACATTTAACAAGGTTGATCTTACTATCATGTATTTTCCTTATTAGTCGCTCTTTCTGTCCCTTTCTTTTTCTTTCCTTTTTCCATATCTAGTTTATTTTGCTTATGGGTTTTTGAGACGAGGGTTCCAGGAAACAGCCTCACTACCTCTATGAGGTATGAGGTAGTGGTAAAGTCTGCGTACATTCTACTCACTTGTGATATTTCACTAGTTACGTTGTTGTTGATCTTACAAAAAGCAAGAAACTTAACCGCAAAATCAACATCTACTGTATATACATAATATACAAACTTTAACCATGTATCAACAGCGTAATTTTCCGCCAAAGGGAGTTCATATCAAATATGAAATGATACATACACCACAGATCAAAGGAAAAAATTCATACCTGCAATCCAAATGTGTTGAGTTTCTTAATAGCAACCACAATAGGATCACCCTTGCCATTAGAAGGCTGAATTGAACCTTTATATACACTCCCAAAACCACCTTCCCCAATCTTTAACATTCTATTGAAATTCCTTGTAGCCTCCTTAAGCTCTGATAATGAAAAAGCCCTCAAATTCTGCTCTCTTTCTCTATACATTTCCGGTATACTTCGAGCAGAGGAGACTGAACCTGCAGACCTAGTTACTAGATTTCCTTCTGAATTACCATCTCTCCTACTTTGATTACTCAATTCTGGTGCTGATTCCCCTCTACGGGGCCTCGATTTATCCTTGAATATGTAAAAACACTTCAGCATTTTTCTTAATGCAAAAATCTTGAAACTTTCACAGCCCAAGAGGATTAAAAAACAAGATTTTGATGTTTTCTTTAAGATTATGCTGTTTTTATCTGATCAACTAAGGAAAAATACCTACTTTCTGCTGCCGAAAAAGGAATCAAAATTAGGATAAGCATGGGAAAAGCAAAGAAAATAGAACTAACACGGGAAAATGGAACAGATGAAAAGTCAATGAAAAAGTGGGAACTGGTAGCTTTACACCAAAAGGGAACAAAATTTCATGTGGTTGTCGACCAATTTGAACTAAAACACAGTTTAAAAAAACCAAGAAAACTTACAAACCAGAGAAACTAGAAGCCAAACAAGAAACCCCAATTCATAATTTGAAGTAAAAATTTGAAAAAAAGGAGCAATATATATATATTGAAACAGGGGAAAATACAAGAATCTTGCAGCTGTATAAGTAGTCAAAGGTGGAAAAAATATTCGGCAAGCGTGACACAGGAATGTAAAGACTATTTATTTGAGATAGAGATATGCAGCGCGTTAACGTATATGAAAGGAAAAATGAGTAAGAAGGACAAAACCAAAATATTGATATGCTATGAAGACGATTGACCAAGAAAATTTGGAGAAATGACGTTTTCCTATTTGCCTTTTGTGAGCCACGAAAACACTATTTGAGGGGTAGTTTTGGTATAAAAATAAGTTATACTATACTCATCTATATATTTTTCGAATAAGTTATGTCGTAATTTTATTTCATTAAATATGAAAATAAATTTTTATTACAAGCTCTCTATGATCTCTATGATGTAGTGGTAAGGTTTGCATACACCTTATCCTCCTTAAACTCCATTTCTAAGACTCTCCTGAATATGTTATTGTTGTTAATGAAATAAATTTTTATTCTTCATGTCAAATGAGTCCTTGATATACTTCTTTTAAGGGGTCCTTTGGTTTAAAACTAAGTTATGTAGGAATTATTTTTGTTGGATGGCTAGTTTGTTTTAGATAGATGTTATTAATAATTAAATTAAATCATTGATCTTTTTTCTTTTTGAGTGAGGAACTTATCATGAAGCTTCTGATTTTTATTACTTTTCATTATTGATGTTAGGATTGGCCGTAGGACTTTTTATTACTAGTAGGTGTAGCTTTACATATAATATAATGTATGATATATTTCTTAAATAATTTTTTTTCTCTTTTTAAAATTGGAAGTACACCAAGGGAAAATAGAGGGGATTATTACACGGTGAAAAAATAAACTTTTATAACAAAAGAAACATTCACATAATCAATCAATGTCAAAATAAAATTTTATTTATTATACATTGCATGTTAAATATGTTTTTGATTGTGTTATGGAGGTGATGACTAAGAAATTCTAAAAAAATTATATTTGGATATACATTATACTCGAAAGTAATTTAAAAGTTTTACAAGTGAAAAACAAAAATTTTCCTTGATAAATTTATCAAAACCAACTTTTTCACATTTAAAAAACTCATATTAATAATTAATCAAATATTATTAATTCTAATGGAGTATATAATAATTGAGTTTTTTCAATTAAAAAAAAAAGATATCCAAACAGGCCCTATTAGCTCTTTTCTCGTACTTTGATTACTTTTCAAAGGTAATTATGAGTTTTTTTTAATAATTATGAGTACCTTGTTCCAAGACAAATTCTTGCTTGTTGTCTGAAGAGGATTTCTTGGATAGTTCAAGTGGACCAACATTTGACACTGATGTTATGTCTGAAAACTACATCTCTGGGTTTTAATATAAAAATATTTTGACGAGAATATGTCAAATACAGCGTTCTTCTGTTCTCCACATCTTATGTTTAATTTAATCATTATAATAATTTATTTTCAAACAAAGATTTTCAATAGAAAATTAATTAATTATTCGTTTTTTTTCTCTGATAAAGAAATATCTAAAACAGTTAAATACCGTTGAACGCGTTTTGGCGCGAGTCTAAAAAGGGAAAGATTAGTACATTAAGTAAGAAATTAAAGATGAGGAATTACTAACAAGGGAGTTTAAAGTTCTGATATTTTTGAACATGGATTATTTGACGGGTAAAAAACATAACTATATATTTTTAGAACCTAAATTTCATGATCCTACTGGCTTTTTCCTAATTACACTAGTCTACCGACCCTTTTTTACAAAATAAGTAAACTTGATTAGCATGTGGTTATTATTTAAGGGAACAATTAATGGAAGTAAATTCCATAAAAAAATACTCATTCTACCAAATTGATTAAGAGACAATTCATAAACAAGTCATTTACTTGTACTTGTACATGGACTTTTACTTTTACTTTGACTTTTGATCATATTTAGTCCGTTCTGCGTATGATTTTTGAGACGAGGGTTCTCAGGAAACAGTTTCTCTACTTAGGTAGTGGTAAGGTCGGCGTACATTCTACCCTTCTCAAACCCCACTTGTAAGATTTCACTGGATATGTTGTTGTTGTTGTTGATTTTCAATACCAAAAATAAATTTTATTGTTCCTTAATTAAATCAAGACAACTAATTAATTAGTGATGTAATTAACAAAGTTATTATGTAGAGATTTGCTGATATGTTCGAGTACTTGTTAATTTTTTTTTTCTTGGTGACTAAAACTGATTTTTGTTATGAGAGACGTTTATTTTGTAGTACTAGGAAATAATCTCTCTAGTCTTTATATCTATGAGATAATAATAATGTCTGCGTAAATTTTATTATCTCCAAATCCCACTTTTGACATTTCACTAGATATATTATTGTTGTTGTTGTAATACAAGTAAATATATAATATTATAGTTTATTTCGACATGTGTAAAATTGCTACTTGTGTTAGTATGATATAATCGAAAGGTTTCTTGAAAAGCTGAAGTCATAATTATTTATTATTACTCTCTCTGTCCCATTTTATGAGACCTTTTTTTGGACCGTCTCGAAAAGAATGTCATCTTACTCTAATTGGAAATAATTTAACTTTAAATTTTTCCTTTTACGCTTAATGAAATGATTCTCAATCGCACAAATATCTAAGAATTATTTTAGACCACAAGTTTTAAAAGTTTTTTTTTCAAAAAAATTGTGTCAAATTAAAAAATGCCACATAAAATAAGACAGAGAGACTATATATGCATGTATAAGTCGAAATCAAACAAAACTATAATTAGTAATTTACTATACCACAAAACATCATAATCAAACTATAAAACTATCAAATTATTTTAATTAATAAAAATATAATATTTTTAAAAATCAAAATTACAGAAGTTATTACTTCTTCCGTTCAACTTTACTTGGCTCATATTGACTTGGCACAGGAATTAAGAAATAGTAAATCATAGGGTAATTTTACCAAATTATCCTTTGAATATAATAAATACGATGTCTTGAAAAATGTAGGGAAATGACTGTAGTTATATTAATGATAAGGATAACTTAGAAATTAAGTGTAAAATTGTCTTTTAATTTCATAAACTGGACAAATATTATTGGATATCTTAAAATAATATAGAAGCGAAGTAAAAGTGGACGATGGGGTACCCCTACAAATAGGTGGTTAGAAGTTTAAAAATCGGTGTTCAATAATGAAACTACTATTAGGTATCTGACTTAAATGCCATGGAAGGATGATGTTAGGCAAAACACACAATGTAGAAAGAAAGTTGTAAGGTGTTGACAATAACAGACACAAATTTAACTAATTTAAATTCGTATATTATAGAATTTATTGTAAAAAGTATATTTTTAACATGATCTTTTTCATATTTAAATATTTAAATATGAGATTTCTGTTTAAAAGTAGAGAAATCTCAATCATCCCATCATAACTTATAGCAATTTCGTGGTTTTTGTTTGAGAAAGTGCTAGAAATCCTTTTCTTGATCTTCTTTTTCATTTTTGCAAAAACTAAAACCAATTTATCATTCTTTTTAGTTGTTTTTTTAAAATAAATTTCACCTAATCTTGTTCCAATTTATTTGATAGG
>DF357710.1:103782-117124 GCA_000787875.1 Solanum virginianum | reverse complement strand
ATTTGATAGGAAAGTTAAAAGGAGATTTTTTGTAACGTTACTTGATTTTATGGTCCTTCGAAAACTCTTTCTATCTACATGAAGTAAAGATAAAATTTGCATATTCTCTATCTTTCTCAAAGCTCATCTATGAGATGACACAATTCTGTTTTGTTGTTAATAACGATTGTTCAAATAAGTATTTTCTCAATCAAATTACTTTTCCACTCAATAAATTAATATATAGTATTTATAAAAATTAAATATTTTAAATAGTATATTTAATTAGTAAAATACTAACATTATATAAAATGAGATAAATAGAGGTGTGAGTTGCATGTGCTTCGTACGGTTTTGAGTTTTAACGTTGTAATTAAAGTATATTAAACACATCTCCATGATTTTCTATTAAAATATTTAAATAATTCCTTGTGGGTCGTGTGTTCAAATTGGATTAGCTTTCGGCTTATTCATTTCATTAATAATTGTGTTCAAATTGGATTTTTAATCCTCTTAATTAGTATTTTATTTGATATATTCCTCATGCAAAATAATTTATCAAGTTACTTATCTTGTTTCCTAAATATGTTACAATGTGAAATTAAAATATTCATAAAACATAAAGATACAATAATAGAAATCAAAATATTAATAATATTAATTATGAGTAATGGTGAGGTGGATGGATTGCTCCTTCCTAAATCAGAGGTCTAGGGTTCGAGCCGAGGTCTCGGGTTCGAGCCTTAGGTAATTAATAGCGGATTCAGGATTTTCTTTAAAGGGGTTCAAAATTTTAAAAAGTAGACACACAAACTAATTGAAGAGGGTTTAACATCTATTATATATACATAAAAAAATATTTTTACCATATAAAAATAGTATAATTTTTCACCGAAGGAGGTTATATGATAAGGCTCTGCCACAGCTGAATATGGAAAAATTCTTGATATGGAATGCTTCCCCCCAAATGAGACCCTACATGACGCAAATCTAAAATAATCGGGATCCAATATGAACACCAAACACGAAAACAAAAAAAGAAGAAGAAAAATAAGCTCTCCTTATTTGGGGCTGATTATTTTTCCATAATTGTATATATCCTTTACTTTATTTAACTAAAGGTATCATGAATTTGACTTGTTTTTACTTGACTAGTCAATATGGTTGCCAATAATATCACTAACAATTTTCTTATTTCTTATTGTTGAAAAGTATTTTCTTATGGAAAAGTAGTAATAATAACAGCTAATAATGAGCTATTGCTACTTGTTTTAGTTCTTTTATTTTTCTTGCATTAATTTTAAACTCATGGACCAACCAATGATTTTCACTATTCACCCTTTGGCTCAATTATTATTTCCCGTAATCAAATAGAAATGCAGAAATAGTAAAATATGTAATAAAAAAAATGTTTAAATTCACAAAATTTAATGTATGTTCTTAAGAAATTTAATCGTTTACTATATCCAAAATTATAGATTATTTTTTTTCAGGATAAAATAAATAAACGTTAAGGAAGTAATGGTATCTCAAACTTTAATAATACCAGCGAACTAAAGAACAACGAAATCATACAAAGTCACTTCTTTGTTTTGAAAAATATATGCAGAATATGAAAGAAAAAATTGATATCGAAAACTGAAAGAAAACCTCTATATTTATAGTCAGCAATGGGTGTGTACGCACATGTTCAAAATAGTCTCATTTGTTATAGACATGGTTGGCATCTTTAGAAATAGAAAATGTCAAGACCTACCCAAATCATTTACGGGTGAAATTTGAAGGTTAAACTAATTCAATGAATTAAATTAATTAATAAATAATTATAAATTAATTAATAAATAATACATAAATTAATTAATTATTCAATGAATTAACTCATCATTAATATCAGATAAGAAGAAGTTTATTGAGATTAATTAAATAAATTTTGTCTAGAAAATTTATTAGTCAATGGACATAGACCAAAAAATCATCGTAAATTAACTCTATGGACATCAATTCAGTACTCCACAACTAATTAATGCTTACAGTTTAGGACTTGAGAGTGCCCATTCCCACCACCATTTAATTTATTTTTTTTCAAATTTGGCGTTAAAAAAATTATATTGAAGTTTTGATTAAATTTAAGTCACGCGTTATAGGTTTTAATTTAGACAAAACTTTAATAAAATTCTCTCTATATTCAAGGCTTGAATTCAAAATTTCTGATCAAAGGTGAAGTAGTCCACTTTTGCACTACAATTCATATAAGTATCACCTTTAAATGTTGGATATCTAGCAATGATATATTTCTTCTATTTCATATTAGTTGCATATTACTAGAGCTGTCACTACGTGCTGACTCACCCCATCTAAGCTAGCTCATACAAGCTTTGGAGTTTAATGAGTCAGATCGGGCTGATCCATTTTTTTGTGGGCCAAAATATAGCTAGCACAGCCAATCAGTACGTGGGCCGTGAGCCTTGCCGGGTCAGTCCACAAAGTTACAAGTATATTATTTTTATAGATTTTAAAATTAAATTATAATTTAAAAATATTAAAATAAATAGCAACAAGATAATATTACATGGTATTAGTGTTACTATTTACCTATTATAAAAATATAATTTGTATGTAAATTTTAATATTTAAAATTTTTAAATGAAATTGAGTTTGAACTCTTATTAATTTAAATGCCATATTTTAATTTTATTTTAAATTATTTTTAATTCGACCACAGACTGGTCCAACCCATATTGCAAACGCCCTACAAATCAGAAGACTTATTCAGACCGGACTAAAAAACCCATTTTTTAAATAGGCTTCAAAAATCTTACTTCAGTCATACTAAATCATGAGTTAGGCCAGATCGGCCCAACGGACCTAGCTCATAGTGACGGCTCTACATATTACTAAAACTAATCATCTTAAATTATTTATTAATTTATAAAATTAAGATGAAATTAATTACTTTTTTGTTTTATTTATAATTAATTCTTTTTAATAGGATAAATAAGTTTGTAAAATTTAAAATAATCTTAAAAAATAAATTAGTAAATTATTTCGTAAACAGTAACTGAAATAAAGTTTCGTCCTCCATTTTCTGTTTCCACATGTTTGTTGAATGGAAAATTTTGTAATAGCAATTTAGGTCAAGCTTTTTGATGTAAAAATAATTTAATTTTTCTCTATCTAAAACTTTAATTCCTTTTCTATACTACATATATACCAATTCATATTGCATGCCCCATCTACTAAAGGAATTAAAACTTAGAAATATTATTATTATTATTATCATCATCATTTCATATTTATTTATTCAATATTAATTTGACAAGCAAGAAATAAGATAATTTATACATAATAGATGACTTAATTTGAGATAATTTATTTCAAAATAAATAATTTGAGAATAATTTATTTCCGATTAAACGTTGCCCACGGGCTATGCAAATGAGTATTCGACATTACCCCTCATAGAGGCTAAATTGTACATTGTAGGGTCATACGGACATGGGCATATCCTTTTTACACATTCATTATACGTCAAAAACCTTTTAAATCGTGTCAATAAATTTTGTTAGATATTTAAATTATAACTTGTTTTAATTGAACATTTGAATATATAATAAAGTATTTTTATCATACACTTTCAATTCAAAGTTTTGAAGAAAATTTTATTTGTGTTTTCAAACGTCCATTACATAGAGAACTCCACTACTTAAAAATATATCATCTCCTTTAATTATATTGGTTAACTTCAGTTAAAAAGTATTTAGGGTTTTACGACTTATTGAAGTGTATGCATATGAGTAAAACAGTTGTCATATTTTACGTGATTAACTTATATGCGTAATGGACATTTGAAAAACAATTTTTTTTTTCAAAAATTGAAACAAATGTGTTTAATAAAAATACTTTATTATGTGTTCAAGTGCCTAATCAAAACTAAATACAGTTCAAGCTGAACAAATTTAAAAGGTTGTCTTATTTTCAAAAAAAATTATGAGGCTTTTGAGCCAAAGTTTTCACTTGTTAAAGATGTTTATGTGCATTTCATGGTGCATGCATGATTATTTAACACAAACATTAGATTATGAACTGATAATAACGTATTCATGCTGACGTCAGCACAACGTCAAAACGAAATAAAAAGAAAAAGTGAGGTAAAAAGGTAAATAATTTAGATCATAAGTCCATTAAGGGTAGATAATTTGAATTAGGTCCATTAAGGATAAATAATTTCATATTAGATCTATTTTGTGTACTTTTTCCTATAGAATATGACTTAATTATCTCAATTCATGTGTCACTATTAAAATTTCAAGAGTCAAATAAATTTTTTTTTTTAATCACAATTTTTACATATATATTTTGAATATTTTATTGTGAGTTTTCAAATATATAAATTTTATTTTTAAAAGCTTAAAAAATTTTCATGTCAAAATTCATGATGAAAATTAAGAAATTTGAGTGTTGAAATCCAGGTAATGCCATACATAAATGAGACGAGAGCATAATGTGTCTCCCTTTGTTGGCTTTAGAAAATACCACCATGACTTGATTCGGGTCGTAGCAATCCTTATTTTGAATATATATTGTCTGATTTCCACTTTACATAGATACCATTTGAAAACAATGGTATAGAACTAGTGTAATTTGACCAAATACACTAAATTGGAAAAAATCAACAGGGCCTAATAAATTTAAAATTATTTTCCACCAAGGCTTTGTCAAATGGGGAGGAAAGAAAAGATAGTGGAGACTCTTACGAGTAAATGCCCAAAATTAAACAAGAAAAAAATGTATAACAACAACAATATGCGGTGGAATTTCACAAGTGGGGTCTGGGGAGGGTGAAATGTATGCAGACCTTATCACTACTTTATAGAGATAAATAGACTGTTTCCTGAGAGCCCTTGTCTCAAAATCCCATAAGCAGAATAAACTAGATGTGGAGAAGGAAAAAATATATCTTGCTAGTGATTAGCATCAACTTGTTGGAATAAAGGAACAATAACTGAAAAAGGTTCATAAGTATAATAAAGATAAATGTGCTATTATACAATACTGGTCTATGCACAAATCAACCAGTGCCAAAGCTTTGTGTAGTTCAAATTTTCCTCTCATGGAAAAGTTCCAGTTATCTAGGATTAGAGATAATAATCATACAAACAAATATCATATAAATCTATCCCATTAAACAGCACAAAGAATGGAAAACTATCATTACCAAAGAGAAGGTGGGAGACCCTTCTTTCTCAACCAGGTATTTCTCCTTCATCCGTTGCGTTGCTCGTGCGCTCGGCTCACTCTCTGTTCTTAAGTCAAAAACCATGTTATCCGCCGGGGCGTAAATGATACATTATCCTTGTGAATAAGGCTGGCTTCGAGATGTCAGTAAGGATAAGCAAGTAATCGTCGACTGGGTGCTGGAGGGGCTAATCCAGGGATGTCCCGGATGTCTTTGTTATGCGGGTTTACAATCTGGAAATTCAAAAGTTGAAGTAACTTTAGCCTCAACATATGTTATTGCACAAACATGATCAAGCCTTATGAAGAAGTGAACAGTAGGTTCCATAAATGGTACTTCGATTCTGAAGTCTATAAACTGACACCTTTATTTCTATCACTATCATTTTGCTGCTTCCACTTAGTGACAACATAATGGAAATGCAAGTTGTTCTTCAGATATCTACTATTCAAAGATCAGCTACCCACCTTGCGCTGCACTTCCCCATGTGCAACTGTGACTTTTACTTTTACAATACTTCATAATTGGACTAGCTAGTACTATTCATAAAATGCAGCACTAACATTGGATGTAATTGCATACATGTGCTCCCAATCAAAATTAGATATAACAAAAGCCTTTGTTAGGATAACTAGCAACAGCACTTTTTTTGAGAAAAATTGAAGTTTAATTACGCTGTGTTAGATACTTCATATGCTATAGTTTATGTGCCGAAGTACCTACCATTACAGCTAGAAATAGGCCATTATCTCTCTAATAGCCATATGCTTAAAAGGCACAAGAAATTGTACCATGAAGTGCCAGATGGGCACATAGACAAATAAAGCAACAAATGTAATTGCCAGCATTGTACTAACATTGTCCAAGTACAAGACCACTGCAGTGTAGCAAACTGGAGAATTTGTAGGTGGCAAACCAAGTACAATTGATGAAATCCATAATGATGCTCGATGCATGATTATTTAACACAAACATTAGATTATGAACTGATAATAACGTATTCATGCTGACGTCAGCACAACGTCAAAGCTCGGATATAGTTTACTATGCGAAAAAAATATTTGATAAATAATACTAACATGAGGAATGTTTAAGGGCATGATAAAAAATGCATTTGGTAACACTACACAACAAGGGGAAAGACATCTGACCTTCACAATAATGATTGATATGACCCCAATCACAATCAGAAAGAGCAACGCCATAATACAACGATCAGTTGCAACCTAAAGAAGGATCTTACTAAGAGTCACAAGATGACATTAAAAGAAAAGGTAATGGAAGAGGGATTGTATAATTTAGAAATTGACCTGCCTACCGAGTTCCTTGACCATCTGTGAAGCCTTCTTTATTGAAAAATGGATTGAGTCTAGCTCATTTACTATCCGGCTCATTTGTTCAGTCTGGGCAAGCAGGAAAATATAAGACATAGCACAAAGAAAGGGCAACAACTGAATGTAAAATCACAGCCTTGCATCTGAAACATGTCAGTGTTCTCCAAATAATATACCTGTGCCTTCAGTGCTGCAGCAGTCTCAGTTCCAACATTCACAGTTTCATGAACAACCTGTGAAAAAAAGAGAATGTAAAAACCAGTCTACAGAACAATTAAGCAAGTCAAAAAAGCTGGTTCACAGGACACACTTCTCAAACGGCATCATATGGCCGGCTTAACTAGCTCCTGATAGGCTAATACCAATGAATATTATGCACAAAAGGAACAGTCCCTATTAATCTACTGCCTAAGATACCATGAACATTGATACTCACTTAAGTGTTTTCAAATCCTAATGACAAAATATTGAAACTTTGTTTCAAAAACCTCTATGACATCAACATCCATCATTATAACAGTATATTCTTTGTAAAATTACCCTTACGTAATAGTCTTACTCAAACATTAATTGAACTTAGTTTGCTATTTCCCACTTTTGTTACTAGACATTTATTTTCATAATAAAGAAGCACTAATGTTTTTTCCCATTACGTATAGCATCCACAACTGTATATTCTTTTCCATACTTGATTTTATTATGCTTTGCTTGAGCCAAAGGTCTATGGGAAACAGTCTCTCTACCTTCACAAGGTAGGCGAGTAAGGTTTTGCATACACACACCCCTCCCCAAAGCCCACTTGTGGGATTAAATTGGTATTTGTTGTTTCAGAAACTTTAGAAAGTGGAGCAAAAGAAAACTGTAATGTTCTTAACCTAAATTTTATGAAGAAAAGGGAAAAGGTACAATTTTTCGTTTGATCCATATTTCATTTACTCCTTTGGCTATAATTGATACTGAATTAATATTATAGTCAACCTTAGCTGGGAATCCATTAGTCCAAAACATTCACAGAAAAAGCAAATGATAGCATTCTATAAAGTATGATATTTGCAATGAGTTAAAAATGATGCCCTTTGTTCTATATCAAACCAAATCTCAGCTAAGTTCCACACTAAGTTACCAATTTGAGTGAAATGAATCTAGACTGTCCTATTCTTTTTTAAACCAATTTTAATCCCAAAAGGAATTTGCACTTTACCAAATACAGAACAAGACTGCTCCTACTCAATCGTGATTAGAACTCCCATGACACTATTAAATATCTTCAAAGAAACAGCAATCCCCAAAACTGAAAAATGGAAATAAAATGAAAAGAAGCAAAATGTCTCTCATCTTAAAGGTACTGAGCATTTTAAGCAAGGACCACAACAGTGTTTCAGTTCTTTATCGTATATTTTAGTAGTCTGGAGATGGCAGGAAGAGCTACTCAGATCATCATGAACCAACTGGTGATAACATTAATGATATACGGACCTTTTTTGACCTCTCAATGGCCGCATCTGTCTCATCCATCATATTATTGCCTTGATCCATCAGCTGTTGATTGCTCATATCTGCAATGTTATGTCAGCACTCAGAAAGTTATTTAGGAACAATCACTTTGAAAATATTCAAAACATATAGGGAAGAATAAAAAACAAATGAGGTCAAAGTGCCATAGCAAGTTATCAAAAAAGTCATGTATTTGCCAGCAAAAGAGATTCATTCACTTGAGAGGGACAAAAGAGCTCTTGTATGTAGCCTGATAAGCTTGAACTGGTTGTGTCAAAGATTCAAGAGAATCAGAACTGCTCCGTTCTAAACGTCTTTACGTATGTATTACATAAATGTGTGTATGTATATGTGCATACTTTGTTGCTCAGACTCTTCATAAATGTTGTCGGGTGAGTGTCGGATTCTTCAAAAGCAGTGCATTTCTTAAGGATCGGACATGGGTGCGGCAACGTTTTTGGAGAGTGTGAGCAACTTAGTGTGCATATGCACTTAAAAAAATAAGTCTATATCAGATCAATGCTCGACAACATACATGGTAACCTAATTTCTACTTTCAGATTTGGCTAAAACAGTTCCGGACATCTGAACCAGACAAAAGAATGTCACTCTGAATCACAACCCTCTTAAGTTACCAGCTTCAAAAAATGAAAATATCATACCTGTCTTCACCATACTTTTCATTCCATTAACTTTGGCATTTAATTGTGCAATATCACATATATAGAGGATGCCTCTTTGATTATATTACAGTCTTCAGATCAAAACTGTGCAGTTTGACTTGCGGCTATTCAAAAAGTGAAGGTTCACCGTACGCTGGTTTAATGTTGAGGAATATGAGGCATCAATAACTTTCATTCTGTATCTTAGAAAGTGATCAGAATTGTCTAGTGTGACTTTAATTCTGACAGCAACCATATTCCCTAATCTATTGAATATGGAAGAATTTCCTTTCTACTAGTTTGAAGTTATGAGACATTTTCAGCAATTGTAGTAGGAATTATGTAAGATAACCTTCTAATATGTGTATCAATCTCAACTAGACCCTACCAGCAAGAACTGGTATTCTTTCAACTGCAGCTTCCACTACCCCACTCAACCAACAAATGACAGAAAAGAATCCTCAAAACCAACTCTTCAGCTGACAAACAAGTGAGAACAATAAAAAAAGATAGGACTAGTAATCACCATATGAGAGCCAAGAAGAAATACATCGCATATCAGTCCAAAGGAAAGCATTATATATGTCAAAACTCAAAATGCAGCACAAAAGTACAAGAATGATGAGAGAAATGAAGGATGAAATATGAATAAAATTTAAAATGCAAAACCGAAAGATACACTTACTTGAAGCTAGCAAGCCATTCTCTTCAGCAAACCCTTCACCAGGCCCCTCAAAAAGATCTACTCGCTTGTTCTCAATATTGCTTGCGTATCTAGAAAATCAGAGACATAAGAATTAAGTCTACAAAATAGAACAATAAGGGAAAGAATATACAATAAAACCAAAAAGTTGGGGGTTTTGTGTTCATCTGATACAAACATAAGTTCAAGTTCACTTCATCAACAAAAAAAAACATGAGTACTACTTCTGTGTGTTCACCAAAGGAAAAATGCTGTCTAAGGGTGTCTGGTATGTTGTAAAACATTTTCTTTCCATTTTTTTCCATGTTTGGATGGTCAAATGTTTTGAAAAAACACTTCTAGGAAAACAAGTTTGATAAAAATGACTTTCCCGATGAAAGTAGGACAAACAAGTTCCATAAGTAACATTCCAAGTTCATTGTCTCCTACCCACCCAATCCCCACTTCCCACCCCATCCCACTCTTGCAGTGTTTTATTAGGACATATAAATGCCATTGAATTAATATTTTGTTTTGCTTCCATACTAAATAATTGAGAAACCCAATTGTTTTCCAAGAAAATATTTTCTAGGAAAATCATTTTCCGTCCTACAAACACATCCTTAATCTTTATTTTTAAACCAGCATTAAGTAATGAGTAGTAATTCTTAGCAATAAAAACTATAATCTTAGACCTATATGCTTATTTCCAGCCTCTAGGCCTTCACAAAATTCAGCTACCCAGAAAACTGAAGACATGAATAATCCGAGTCTTGAAACAAAAGTTATTGTCAATTTTCTCAACTAGTATCACATATATTGAGTTTTAATAACTCATAAATAAGCTGGATACCTTGTACTATGTCCAAGTCAGGAATCTCATGTGAATATACAAGTGACAAACTATGTTCTTATCAGTTAAATTTAATGATTCTAACTCTGCTGCATATTCCTAGGTTCATTTGTGGGAAGAAAATTCATTGTTGTAGTCTTGCAGGCACATTCAAGGAAAAACTGTTTAAGGTGTTGCGGCCACTATCCCCAGTATTGCAGTCTAACATCTAATCAATATGTCCTGGATATAAGGGACTGTGATAAGAATTTTTGGGGAAGTAGAAGGACCTTTCAATTTCCACAAGGCAAAAAATCTGAAAGGCAGTTTCATGGTGGGAAAGAGAAGACCGGTAAGATTGTAAAGATGCTAACAACTCGCTCTGGAACAAAAGAAGTATAATCTCTCAGTGCCAATATATTTGAATAAAGCATATATTTTTGATTGATGAATCTTAAAGAAAAGTAAAGCAGTTAAAAAATCGAGGACTAATGAAATGAAGTAGAAAATAGGTACAGCTACTAAGTAAACACTTACTGTTTTTTCAGAGCAACATAAGAGTTCAACTCTTTGATCTGCAAAGGAAGATGAGAAAAGACAAGATCAGTTCAGAAAAAAGCAGATCCATCATTGGGGCATCAACAATATAGAAAAGCTTCCCAATGAACCTGACCATTGATTGTTTTTTCTCATTCAGCATCTTGATGGTAGCTGCATCACTTTTATATTCCAAATCCTTTACTTCTCTGTCAAACTCCTTGATAAGCCTATCAAAGTAATTAGTCATCATTACATGTCCAATTAATTGTCCATCAGTGCATGGTTGTATATCAATATAGTCTAATTACCATCAGTGCATGGTTGCATATCAATATAGTCCAAGTACCAGATCTTTCAAGGAAAATAAAGGAAGAAAGCAACTAACAGTTCTCCAAACCACTCGTGCATGTTAGTCATAATCCGAATTCCAAAATGACTACAAGGATTCCAAGTACACACTAGAAACACTTAAACACATTGTCATTCCATTTGGATCTCAAAACTTTGTGAGGAAAAAAACAAGCCCCCCCAAAAAAGGCAGCCCGGTGAATAATGCATCCTGTGTTAGTAGGTCCAGAGAAGGGCCGCACAGCAAGGATGTGATGTAGAAAGCCTACCCTAATGCAAGCATCAGTAACTGCTTCCACGGCTCGAACCCGAGACCTATATATCACACATAGACAACTTTACTGTTGCTCTAAGGCTCACCTTCATAATTAAAAAAAAACACAAAAATGAAAAGTAAATCAAACCCAACAATTTTATGTTTCTTCATCCATTTTTGATGTCTCGTGAACATAACGCTAACCAATGGTGGGCATCAAACAGAAGGGAAGCCCAGCGCATTAAGCATCTTGCATTCACGTAGGACCAAGGGAAGGGTTGTACACTAAGGGTGTGATGTCGGCAGTCTACTTTGATACAAGCATCAACGGTGACAAGAGACAACTTTATTGTTGCTCCAAGGCTCCCCTTCAAATATAAATAAGCAGGAAATTGAAGATAACTATTCTCATTGTGGAGTGTGGAGAGATTGAAAATTAGTTGTGGTTGCCAATCAATACTCTTTGCTTAGTTCATATCCGTCAGAGGCTCAAAGCATAATTAGCTAGGCTATGGAGATAAAAATGGTTAATGAGAAAACCTAGATATATAAAGCTTCTGGTTCAGGTTCATTTGTGAGGGGCAGCTTTTTCCGGTTTGTTTTCTCACACATTTTTTCCTATAAACAAGAATGTTTTCTTCACCAGTTTCCTCAAATTTTTCCCGACTAACTTTTTTTTCTTTATATATAATGGTAGCATCTAGGCCAACTTGTGCGCACCTCGACTATTGTCACTTACACCAATACAGGTATCGGATAACTTTTTTCACTAATGTTTAGGCAAATGAGAAGGAACACATAGTGTTTTTATCTCTCATGGAATTTCAACTGTAGTGTACAAGGTTTGCACACACTTTATTGAGCCTTGGGTGCTCTTTCTGACTAATTTCTTAGCATTCAATTGCAGAAATACACCTCGATTAACCAGTTTCCCTTTCATCTGCAATTTCCAATTATCAAACTTAGCTACGTCCGAACTTACAAGTAATATGGTTTGGCATTCTATAACTAACCTGATGTACATCTTAAAATGCTAAACTCTGTAAAAAAAAATTCCCCTGAATACTGGAAATTAATCGTAATTATTTGGCATCTAATTGATGATCAACTGAGACGGTTTGTTAACATGAAAGAACTTCATATTGATCTCCCGGATCAGAATTCTGAAAAGTCTTGTCAGAATTTGCAAACGTTAGATTCTTTTCCATTTTTATCCAAGAGATTACAAGGAGATCTTCCTACATCAACTAAAACCCTCATGGCTCTTTAGTTAGTTGCATATGGTATTAAACTACATTATTTTGCCATTTACTGGAACATGACAATTCCTGACAGGTATTTTTGTTTCTTTTAAGCTCAAAAATGTATCATTTGGACACAATCTGAACTGTAATCAATTCCACCTGCTTGAGCTTGGCATCTTATATGAGCATACCTTGCCTGTTCCATGCCAGCTCTAATAAAGAACGGTTACAGAGGTTGAAAAAGCATAGTAAAACTAGTCAATTAGTGATGAATTTTCACAACACTGAATGGAGGACTCATACAGCCAACTCCAGCTAATTCAAACCAGAGGTGTACCAGTAACTGTTATTATTGTTGTATCATTTGCAAGTAAGCACATTTATTGACAATTTCTCTGTCTAAAATCCTATTTCATGAAAGCAAAAAAATCAAAAATTTCTTCACCATTTTGTATACTTACAGTAAATACAGATGCAAATTGCAATATTAAACACATTGATAAGTCACCAAGGGCGATCTGCAACAAATACCTCTTACATTCTCGCATCTTTCCCGTTAGCTCCTCCAACTGCCTGCTCTGCCTATTCGAATCCTTAATCTTCTCCAATTTCTGAAACCCATTTCTAAAACACAATACAAATATCCAAACAAACAAACAAAACCACATCAATTAACACTTACAATACATTTTTACAGTAATAGGAGAAGGACAACAAAAATTGCTTACGAAAGTG
>DF357710.1:80560-101859 GCA_000787875.1 Solanum virginianum | reverse complement strand
TTATTTTGAACAAAATCAAGAACAGATCAAATGTTATCATTTTTTGAATATAAAACCAAATCAACTCAAAAAAAAAAAATTAATCAATTTAATTCTATTTTTCAATTTGGATCATTTTTTTATCCAAATTATGAACACTCCTGCTAATGTCAGGTGTTTTGGGTAATTTAAATAGTCGCGTGTCCAACTTTTACAATAAATTAAAAAGAATAATATTAATTGATCGACTATATGCATAAACATTTTTTTATATATTATCGAAAACACCATACCTGGTGTATACACCAAGCTAATATAATTTTTCATGATGAATAATTTAATGAAGCAAAACACATGTTAATTTGTCAAGATTAAATAAATAAATTCTGATTTAATTTCATTATAAAGAAAATCTGAAGAATGAGTTTTGTTTGAATCTATGAATTTGTTAATGTTTTTAGGTATGGTTTCATGTTTGGGAGAGAATCTGCTCGGAAGGAGCTAGGAGGTTTGATTGAAGATCTTCGCAATTCCAATTCTGGCTCCATTTCACCTGCCCCTTTTCACTCTCAGGAGTCCATGTTATACATATAAACTGGCTTTTTCCCTAGTGAAAGTTGCGTTTACGTTGGGATTAATATTTTTATCATATAGTCGTTTCGCATAGAAGTCAATTGAAAAGGAATTCGTCTTATTACTTGAATCATTCTATGTTTCTTCCTGTTGGTGCACCAACAAAAAATGTCACTCTTTCCATATCATAAATTTATATAATAATATTCTATTGGATATGAACCTCGAGAATAATAATAAAAAATATAATAAATTAAATTTATGATGTGATAGATCATGTTATTATATTTAAAACAAGAAATCAAAATATTACTTTAAACTAAATATAAGAAGATATCTTTATTTTTAACTAGCTAGTAAAGAAAGAGTAAATCAAAACAACTAGGATGATAAAGGTTCAAAACTTTAAATTTGTTGTTATATATTTATGGAGTGGTTTTAATTTATCATTTGTTAATATTTAGGTCAAATATATATACCATTCAGGAGAAGCTAGAGGTGGCGCCGGTGGCTGATAAGATGAGGGAAGCGAGATTGCGATGGTTTGGGCATGTGCAGAGAAGGAGTACCGATGCTCCTGTTAGGAGGTACGAGAGGTTGATTTTAGGAGATAAGGGGTAGAGGTAGACCGAAGAAGTACTGGGGGAGGTGATTAGACAGAATCTTGTACCATATTTGTTATTCTTTTTTTTTTACTTTTTATCATATCTAGTTTATTCTGCTGATGGGTTGTTGAGACGAGGGTTTCAGGAAACAATCTCTCTACTTCTATGAGGTAATAGTAAGGTCTGCGTATATTCTACCCTCCCCAGACCCCACTTGTAAAATTACACTGGGTATGTTATTGTTGTTGTTGTATGTATACATATACATATACATATATACTCCTCTATAATAATATTAGATGATTTTTTAAATTGCATGAATTTTTTTCCACAAAATTTGAAGTTAGTAAGGCAATTAATTGAGACAATGAGAAGAACATGTCATTGTGGTTAAATGAGTTACAAAGAATAACGATATTATTTTCTCCTTTTAGTACCTACTAATATCATGCTCTCAATATTTTAAATTTTATTATTGAAATGCACAATAACATCAACATAATTTTTAAATGATAAAGATAAATAAAATAATAAACAACGTCGATCTTTTTACCCGATTTTTAATCACAGAGTGCATTTTTTGTTGGGTTTAAGAAAAAAGAGAAACAACAATTTTACCAATAATTCTAAATTGCCCCTATTTCTGTAATCAATTCTAGTTAATTCTTTTATTTTCTTAAATTATAACAAATAAATTGTAATGTTAATAATGAAAAAGTTTCTTTTGTTGTTGATAGAGGGAAAAGAAGGAATCAGAAAGCAGTGGGACTTAAGTTTACGAAAAATATTTCAGTTCTGGTCCTTCAATCTTCGTTAAAACCCAGTTCCTAAAACCCCAGAGCTGCTCGTTATTGATCTTGCTGGAGAAGAAGACCTTCTTATTAATTCGGTAAATAAATATGCAGAAGAGCTTCACTCTCCTTCAGACAATTGCAATTTCAGCTGTATTTTCTGCTGTTTCTGGCTGGTAATTTAGTCACCTCTATACGTATATCTCTTTATGTTAAAGAACCTTTTTTTCAGCTCATTTTCTGTTAAATAAATGATTTAATTTCATTATAAAGAAAATCTGAAGAATGAGTTTTGTTTGAATCTATGAATTTGTTAATGTTTTTAGGTATGGTTTCATGTTTGGGAGAGAATCTGCTCGGAAGGAGCTAGGAGGTTTGATTGAAGATCTTCGCAATTCCAATTCTGGCTCCATTTCACCTGCCCCTTTTCACTCTCAGGAGTAGTAGGTATTCTAATAAGTACTCCCTCAACGCCAATCTGTATGGTCGACTTTTGAAATCTGTGGTCTAAAACACTCTTTTGTCATTTACAGTTTGTGTGGCAATAAATCATTTCATCATGGCTAAAATGACAATTTTAAAGCTAAATTATTTCTAATTATAGAATGATGACATGTTTCTTGACGGAATATAAAGGAAGGTGTGCTACATAAATTGAGACGGATGGAGTACATGTTGCATATTCCTTCTTTATCTGAAAAGGAGGGTTTTGTATTAAGATTGTCAATGTCAAGAATGTTAACTTCCAATTAGTAACTAGTCCCAAACAAATTGGTGTAGATGTGATATGACTTTAGGCTTACTTAGATGTATTATGTTAATTGGATTTGATTGCAGTGTTCTAGAAGCCTTAGCTGCCCAATGATGAGTCTTGGGAAAAGGTTAAGATATGAATGTCGTTATTTCATTTCTATCAGTATTAGTATGTGGACGTGTGAGGAATAGATATGATTCTACTTTGGTGTGTGCTTCTGTCACAACATGGTCATTACTAGTTTAAGATGCTTTTATGGGCTATGTAAAAACTGTTGATACAATTTTGTTAACTTGAAGATGACATTGTGCTTTAGGGATGCTTGTATTGATGGATAATATTAAGAGAACATTGCCCATTTTGGTTGTTTACGCTTTGGAAATCTTATACGTTGAATAAGAGGTTTTATAACTTACCTTATAAAAAGAAGGTAGAGATTTTATACATTTAGGAAGATAGAAGTTCGTTTGAAACAAATGCAAGTAAAATTTACTCTTTCTGACTGCATTTAGAGCATCTTGTAATTTAATTAGTTCATACAAATTCTTGAAGGATTGGTAAGAGGGGCAATCTTTTTTCCTTTTTATTTTCTTGTCTTAGGTTTATTAGCTCTATTTATGAGCAGGACTTTGACATATGGCATGGTCTATTGATCTGTACTCCTACAAAAGTTCACTTACTAAGTATTATTTCTATTTTTGTATGGAATAGCTAAGACATCATTTAAGGAAAAGGAAAGATATTGATTGTGCTATCTTTGGTTTCTGAAGTGAAGAAATTATTTAGTTGGTTATCACCTAAAAAAGTTAGAAAAAGTGCTCTCTAGAGATTTTGGTGAAAGTGTCTGAGGGAGCATGGAATAATTGTAGTGCAAGAATACTGGGGCTTACTAGCTGCTATGATTTTCTTTGCCTTTCTTTTATTACCAACAAGTCTATGAGGGCCAACATGGTGATTTTCTTTGATCCTCTACTCTTCTCCACTTAAAAATTTCAGTCTTCTATATGCAGCAGGGTTCGAACTCGTGATCTCCACATAAATCACATATCTCATGCTTTGACCACTAGATCAAAGGCTTGGGGGCGACTTTATTTGCCGTCCTGTATACTGAGGATACCCTGTCCTCTTTTAGTCAGTTGCAACTATAATTCAAATAGGGATGAACTGAAGCTGACAGAAAAAAGGAAATCTTTTACACTGATGTATTGTACTCTCTCGACCAGGTCATCATAAGAAAATACTGAAAAATCTTTCCAAAGTGAGAGGAGGAGGGAAGGTGCATTATAACTAACATAACAGCCAGCTGAAAAAAGTTAGCTAGCTAGGCTAGCACGCAATGGCTTTCTCTGATAGGGGCTTAAAAGCTTTCAGAGTTCATGGATACTTGAATTGCATGCGATTATTTCCTTGGTGCAGTCTTTACTTTTATCCCCATTAGTTGATAGTTGAGCAGTCTTTACTTTTATCCTCATTAGTTGATAGTTGATACTTTAACAAAATGAACTGGTGGCGCTTCTCAAAAATGAACCCGTCACGTCTTCATAATTGACAAAAGAAATTTCTTCACAAGAACTAATCTTGCTAATTATCATAAAGCAATCCTTTTTAAATCTTTATCTTCAAATTTGCAGGTGCTAAGGAAAAGTAAGATAATGCGAGATTGAACGACAGTAGAGAATGATGTTGAAGCTGAGACAACTGAAGGTACATAGACGTTGGTAGGAAGCTCTTTGAGGTCGTGACAACAATTTAAATTTCATGTTTTTCTTGTTCTTCTGCTGGAAAATTTATTTCCTTGTTAATGGAACTAAATCACCTTTACAATTGAGACACTAATCTGTATAACAATGTTCTTCATTGAGAAGGTATTGTAATTGTGTTAAATATTGGATGTTAATTCTTGATCAATGGCTTATTTTGCTCATTCTGTGCAACTATTCAAATTCTGCTGAGGTTGGATGGGTGTGTGGGGTGTGTGTTGTAAATCTAGTTTGATTAAAAAGGTGAAGACTCTGATATACTGGTTTTTGACATGTACTGGGATCTTCCATTGTGGATTCATCCTGATTGGTATTTGCCATTCGATGGGATGTTGACATTGTTAGCTTGCCCTTCTTGTAAGTGTGAAAATGTACAATCTCGAAAGATCTTGTAAAATCATGTCAATACGTTTTGCATCTGGGAAAACTTGAACTTTATTTCTGTTTCTTTTGATTTTGTCTCTCTAAATGCCTTTACCTGTATCCACCTATATGGCCAAGCTAACTTCAGTTAAGAAGTGTGGCAAATGGCAGTCCATAATTCTTTTTTCCGATCAGAGGAAAACTCATGATAGGCAAACAATTTGCACATTTTTCTTTGTTATATAAATTGATCATTACATTTTTGTTATGGCTGAGAACATCACATGTGTGACAATATCTTTAAGCTGTGAACTTTGTTCTATAAACTGTCAAATATTCTTAAACATGGTTAAATAAGTAACGAAGAGCTCAAAATAGTTCTGTGGAGGCTAATTATCACTATAGTGCTGATATGTTTCTAATCTGTCAGCATCGGTTGTTGCATCAGATGATTATCTACAATGAACAGGGTAGTGGTATCTTCTCTACTTGAAATATCCACTGGGCTAGCAATATGTTTATCATTCAAATATGTTTCTTGTTGATAATTAATATCTCAAAGGAAGAAAGTGTAAATATTGACATGAAAATGCATCTGTAGGAAGCAAAATTATTAGCTTCTTTATTCTTCAATAATAAATGTGGAAGACAGAATTTTCTTATTTTTGTACAAAGAAAAGAATATGTTCATCCAAATCTTTGTATGCTACACTCTCATTGTTCCTATGACCCAGAGCTTCACAATCTCTGAACCAGGGTGGCAAAGATTGACATACTTAGCTTCTCTTTATTGTCTTCTATAGTTTAATTTCAGAGTTCAGACACAGGCTCAAATTTTTGTGTACTCTTTTAGGTGCTATGAGTATGACACTTTAGTTCTGTGTCACTTTTCTCTGCTAGCCTATAATGGGATAACTATATTACATGTATGCGGCTCCCTAACTTTACACTACTGCAACCTCTGTAGCTTCCTTAGAATGACTCTTTTTGATAAATCTTACATAGAGGTCTGTCCTGCTCGAGTCACACTCTGGAAGGCTAGCATTTCGACCTCCTTCCGACATGCTCTTCACGAATTGCACTAGATTTCTCCAATTTTCTGGCTCAAACAACCGCTTGTTCATTCGCAAGAATGTAAATGCACTCAATCCATTTCCAGAATCTGACATGCTTGTTGCCAATACTTGAGAGAATGCTCCTCCGTCATACCTTTCTAGGGCATTTTCTCCAGCAAGTTCTACTCCAGCAGTTTTGGCTGCAGTTTTAACTTGTCTAACCAAGCCTTCTGGTGAGCAGTTTGCACTCTGGGGCTGTTCACCATCCTTCATTTCCATACATGTAAAGTTTAGTACAGCACGATGTTTCGCTAACATACGTGCTATAGGTAGATAGCCGTCTCTGTGTCTTGTATTATAATATCCTGCTGTTAACTCTGCAGCATGTGATCTAGTATTGTAATGCCAATGAATCCCAGCTACCTTTCCGGATAGTTTAGCCCCAGTTCCTTGGTATATACTTTCTGCTGCTGCTAGGATTCTGTCACCATGCTCCAGTAGCATTCCTGAATACCACTCAAGGAAGAACTGTCCATATTCACTGTTCCATGTTCCATCCCTTCGGAAAAATCCAGTATCCTCAGGAAACTGATTGTACTGCCCAGAGTCATGAGGCCCTCCCTGGCCCCAGTCATCCTTTCCAGCTGCCTTGGCGGCTGCTGCCAATGATGCTCTCATGTACTGCATTGTAAAAAATGTTGTAAGTTTTTTTTTTTTTTTTCTAGCATCTGAAGGTTTTACTTAAATTTTTCTAAGCCATTGATGCAAGTAATTACCTTGTCATAGCATTGGAATTCACCAATTCCAGGAAACCTCCATGTACCATTGCTTTCTGGATAGGATGGATATCTTAGCTCCCCACAAGGACCCATTCCCACTTGAATTTCCTGTACAAGAAAACAGAATGTCAATTTCACATTTTCCTGCTATCATAGCTTGGAAAGTCTAACATGGGTATATAAGGAGGTCCCCCGTGTCATTTCGGATGATTCTATATTAGTGGTCCATTTTTTAGATTCGTAACCAACAAGTGAAGTGGACCACATGACACTAACATAAAGTAACTTTTTGATTCTTATACCATTGTTTTCATATTAAAAAGGACCTTTGCCTAATTGATAACGTTGTTGTCATGTGACTTGGAGTTCATCGGTTCGAATTATGGAAATAGACTCTTACAGAAATGCAGGATAAGACTACGTATAATATATCCTTGTGTCTGTTCCGTTCCTGAACCTTACAGATAGATAGCAGGAGCTTAGTGAATGGGGCTGCCCTTTTTACTTGTTTTCCTGTCCACTTTTTTCTCTTTTGGGTAAAATATCTGATCTATTTTTGTTCAGATTACATCAAAATTAAACTTCAGCCAACAGTTCTTCTAGATTTGGATGAATTATTTATTCTCTATCCTAAAAGGGAACTATGACAATATGTGGTTTTTATGTTTTAACTTTTTTAATTTTACATTAATTGGCAGCTTCAGTTTCCAACTAACTCATATTCCTCTCTTAAAGGAAGTATCAATTTATGCCTACTTGTGTGTGTTCTAATTTCTAAAGCTTATACTTTGGAGTTTTCAGTTGATGTTGCTTTAAAGTATGGTGAATTAATAGGAAGTGTACTTTTAAAGTAATAACATACAGGATACGTGATTGTTAAGCATAAATCTTACCACTATGACGTTTCCCAGATAATCGTTGAATCTTTCTTTGAAGCTCCTCATATAGTCTGTGTATGCTTGAATGGGTGTTCTTCCTTTGAGTACTGGTACCATATCACAACCTAAGGATATGTATTCGGGATTTCTCCGGCCTGATCTATCTGTGTAGACAAGGTCAGGATTCTTGCTGATTTCTTCAAGTACCCATGGAGGTAGAGGAATACTGCAAAATCCATAACAATTCTTAGAGACTGTTTGATTTCTTCTAGAACTGAGTGTCTTAGATGTAGGAACAAATTCTAATTCCACTTGAATTATTCCCTCTAAGAGTTATGAACTATCAGTTCTTGAGATTGCAGCACAGTAGTTCTTTGGTCAAATATTCTGTTAACCATTTCAAACCATGCATTGAAAACTGGAGAAAAGCTAAGATCTATCAGTCCATTGGATTTTTTTGCTTTGACAGATCTAAGAAACAGTACTAACAGACAGGAAGTGGCCTTACTGGTGTTGTGATTTGGAATTATAAGAAATGAAAAGGTGAATTTCCTAGTTCATATGAACTTAACTAGATAATTCATCTATCTATGCAAATAGTGGTGTACTGATACAACAACATATCTAGTGTAATCTTACTAGTGAGGTTTGGGAGGGTAGGATGTACTAGTACCTTTATGGAGGTAGAGAGGTTATTTCCAATAGATCCTTGGTTCAAAAGTAAAGTAGGCGATGCGGAATTGTAAGAAAATAAGACAGTAAAATCGCAAGATACGAAACAACTGAAGCCTGATATGAAATGATTCTGCTAGTTCAACTCATAAAACATAGAACTGTTAGAAAGAGCTTTCTATAAGTACCTGCAGGAGTCTCCAACATTTCCTCCACACTGATGAAAAGACATGACAACTTGAAGCTTCAAGCCATGTTCTTGACACATCTTTACAAGTTCAGCATATCCTTCCCAATTATACTTCAAAGGTCCATCTTTCTCCACCAATCCCCACCAAGCATCCACCATGACCCCTTCAACTCCAGAACTTTTCAAGGCCATCAAACTCGCATTCATCGCTCGTGGCCTGTTCAAGTTCCCTCCCATAGTCATGGTGTCAAGTGGAAGCATCACAAAA
This sequence comes from Solanum virginianum, assembly GCA_000787875.1. Lineage (NCBI taxonomy): Eukaryota > Viridiplantae > Streptophyta > Magnoliopsida > Solanales > Solanaceae > Solanum > Solanum virginianum. The sequence goes on along the minus strand of DF357710.1, from coordinate 93,192 downwards.
ACAGGTACCTTTGTACTACTATTGCTGTGATTATCTGTTAGCTCATATAGCTTCTCATTTTTCCTCACTTCCATGATTCTCTCATGAGAGAGTTGAGCTTCTTGCATCGAACTCTTCGCGACTAGACGGCAAGATGGCTTGGTTTGTACAAAAGAAACCATGGTTAAGAAATCATCAGGTGTTTTAACACCTCTGGTGTCTTTCAAATTGATAAAAGAAGTTGATGATTGAAGTGTTAGTGTCATTTCTTGTTTCTGTTTTGCTAATAGAAAATAGATAAACAGAATCTGTAGTTTTTGATGATAAAATATATGTATGATGATTTGTGCTGGTAACAGAAGATATAGGCAATGTGTATTTATAAAAGGTTTGAATGCATGAAGGAGACACGTCTGGTGGTGGGCTCTATTTAGAATGTTAAAATAAAGTGCAAAAGTTCATAAACTTTATCAAAGTCTGTCTTCTAGTTGACGTGGTGACATATAAACAACCATTTTTATATTCTCAATATTACACCAAGTCAATAAAGTTTCATTCCAATGTTTGAAATTAAAACTGTCCAATATCCAATGTTTGAAATTAAAACTGTCCAATATAGAGCTAATCAGAGATTATGTAATGTGCTTTCCTTTAAGTATTACTACTATTTTCACTTGATATAAGAGTGGACATGACTTTAGATAGAAAAATTTAGTGATTGAGATTAGATACATGGTTAGTCGATAGTGTTGAGTGTTGTCGTATTTTAAGCGTATGATTTACGTATCATTTAGTCCATGTGGCATGTCTGCTATTGCTGTTTTCCAAGTTATCTGTAGCCAATAGAAACATTGAAAGAACGCGTTACTGGATAAACATAAAATGGTAGTCCTTGTGTTGGCTGAGTCACCTTCATTGGTCTTGGTGCATAGTGCCAATATGTCACCCACCTTTTTGCTGTGTTTAATAGGGTAAGAAGTTTTATATTCTCCCGGTGTGTTTTTACTTGTTTAATTTTATAATATCAAATATTTTATCATAATATTCATATTAAATAACGTAGAGTTTTAGATTTTGACAAATAAATCTCCTTTTTCGGAGTCTGATAAGGTCAGGGTGAAAGCACCCGAGGGTATGACTTAGAAGAGTAAAATGGATTGACAATCATTATGTTTCATGTTTAATTCTCAGTAGAGATAAATATATTATGCGATATATATGCTGGCGGAGATACTGAATACTATGATTAAAGAGAACGTAGGGTAAGATGTTATGAGTTCTCCTATATGTCCTCAGTAGAATTCCTTTTAACGCCCTCAAATTATTATTCACGAATGTAATATTTGATTCTAATTTTGTAGAGTGAATCTTAAATTTAAGTTTTATTTTAAATATTTTTGATATTGAACTTATTATATTTTAAAATTATCAATTCAGATGAGAAGCAGCATTTATCATATGCTTTGACCGTAAGATATTAGCCTAGAGCACGATATTATATATGTAGATATTTCTAAGAACTTTAACTTCAAGATATTTCTACAGTTTCATTAAATTTTTGAATTGGGGAAAAAGGTTATGAAAACAATATAACATAGTCAAAATTAAAAAATAAAAAATAAAAGGCAAATAATGAAGTCTGTGGTCTTCATTTTTCCAATTAAATTCTCAGAAAATATTTGTGGTGATAATCAATGAGTGGTTTTCTTTTGCCAAAATTATGTAAACCCACAAAAAATAAGCCTATAACTAAAAAAACAAAATGTGCACTTCATACTTACGTGGATAATCAAAACAAAAATCTTCACTTTCCTAATATTGCACTGTATTTTTCTTTTGAAAAAAAAGAGTAAATTAAAGTCTTTCCGACTATACTTCGATTCGTGCCGCATAGGGCCATCATTTGAGGAAAATCATTTCCTTTCAAAAATTTTCCATTCCCAAGGCTTGGATTCGTGCCACGTATGACCCCATTTAGGGGGAAACGCTCCCTTTCACTCTTTTCCAAGGATTTTTTCATTCCCAAGGCTCGGGCCTGTGGCCCCTAGCTCCACATCGACAAGACTGACACAAGAGTGACTTTGATACCATATGTAACGACCTGACCCAACATTGTGAAGTATTATCCGCTCTTGGGCCTATCCCATCACGGATTTGTCCCTTTGGGCTTACCCCAAAAGACGCCTCACAGTATATATCTCATCTCAAGATGAATTGTTACATCTATAAAATAAGCACTTTAAAAATAAATAAATATTTTTGACTTCTCATAAGCATGGCTAAAACTTATTGTTGAGAAAAAAGCTTCTTAATAAATGACATTTAATCCTATCATGAAAAAAAAAACAGACATAATTCTCTCGCAAAATAAAGGAAAGAACCTAGTATACAAAACAATATGGTACTTCTCATTTACAAACTTTTTTTAATATTTTTTTGATGAAAATATGACTTTTTTTTTATATATATATATATATATATATATATATATATATATATATATATATATATATATATATATATTCTTCTTAAAATATGTCAACCATAGAACTAAATTGACTGCCATTGGGATATAAGATTATTCAACCATACCACCAAAAATTACCAACTCTACCTAACATCAATTAAACATAATTCGAAATTAAAGGTTTATAAGCGTAGTTTGAATTTCGAAATTAGGATATCAAATCATCAAATTTCAATCAAGTATACTTTTATTTGAAAGTTGTCGGTGGATAGGTATTCAATGGTCAAATTTTAAAATATTGAGTTTTGATATTGGTTGTTTTTTTTTTTTTTTTGGTCAAATATATATTTAAACAAAATCTTTAATTGAGAGGAAAAAATACCAATACGCACAGCTATAAGTGAATTGATAGATTTTGGTCTTTTTTGGCTTTTTGTTTTTTTATTTTTTTAAAGCCTATATATGGACCTCTCATTTAATTTCTGCCTAGTAATATTTTGTGGAGGGAATTAAAACTTTATCCTTTTGTGTTGAATATTTGTTATCTTGTAAATGTTCTTATATAGAGCTTATTATTAAATTGAGAGCAATAAAAATTCAAATTCAAATTCAAATTCAAAATGAAATAGTCCCATCTTTTCCTTTCGTTCTCACTAGAAAAGTTGAGGACATGATTTCCGTTGGTATTAAGGTGTGCATCGGTCGGTTCATTCAGTTTTATATATTATCGGTTTATTTCGTTCAGTTTTATACATTATAGGTAAAGCAATACTATAGTATCCTATTACTATTAAATTACTAATATTTAATATTTAAGAAGAGGTAAAATACTAAATTATTATAATCTTATTTGGTTATCGGTTTACCCAATAACCCAATAGTAAAAATCGATATCGAACCAATAACCCAATAATTTTTTGGGAAAACTTAGCTTGTACCCCGTTAAATCAAACTATTTACATTCACATACTCTTTTACATTTTGTACCCTCATACTATTAAAATTTTGCCCCCCTAATATTAAAATTCGCATGCTTATGTCATGCTGGTGTCAGCACCTGCTTGTATGATATACCAATATGGTATACATATACCAACAGGATATCACAGATGATTAAGCTAAATCTTGTATGATACCGATATGGTATAAATATACCTAGAGTATATAACGAATATATTTTCTACTAATTTAGAGTTTAATAATTTTTTTATTTGTTTCTTAAAAAAATTCTATATACCAATTAGGTATCAATATACCGACAGAGTATCACAAAAGACTGAACTCATTCTATATAATACCGCTATAGTATATATATATTGTCAGAGTATATTTCATAATATTCATGCTGACGTCAGCACACAAAATAAAAAAGGGTAAGTGGGTAGAAAAGTAAATAGTTTGGGTAATGAGTCTATTAAGGGTAAATAATTTAGAATTGGATCTATTAAGGGTAAACAATTTCAAATTAGATCTATTTTGTGTACTTCTTTTTTTTTCAAAATCATTAAAACTCGATAATCTAATAATCCAATAATGTTTTTATTGATTCGATTTGTCGGTTGATTCGATTTTTGCACACCTCTAATCTATATGGGGAAAACTTTTATAGGAAAATGACGGTCAGGAAAGGTACCCGGCATATTGGAGAATTGATTGAAGGTTATTTTAAGTTTGCTCTTATATAGTTGTGATTTCTATTTCTTTTTAATAACAAGAAGTTTTCAAGAGTCGGTGACAAACAATTTGAACATAGGTTGGATTGAATTACCTTTTTTTTTCGATTTTTACCCGTTATTCGAAGTCCGTGGAGCTCCGACTAAATTTGGATCGCGCACTGTAGGGCCTATTTGGGAGTGACGCTCCCAACAAGATTTTTTTCATTCACAGGGCTCGAATTCGAGACCTCTGGTTAAGAGTGTAATACTCTCACCAATGCATTACAACCTATGTTGGTCCTTCTACCCTTCTTTATTTATTCATTGTGCTTTTTCCTGTGACAAAATTTAAACATGTGATATACATCTAATATACATATTACAAGTTGAACTCTTACCACTAGACCAAAGCTGTGTAAACTCTTACATATTAAGAGCCTAATCATTGTTCAACTTAAAGCTATAGGCTAACTATCAATTATGATCCACTTTTTCCTACTTGTGGTTGGCATTTAAGAAAAGAAAAGTGCAATTTTTCAAGATAGTTAATCACTCATTTTTTTAAAAAAATTATTGGATAAATGATCGTTAGGCCATTAGTTTAATATTAAGGACAAATCGTTCAACTTTGAACAATTTTCTTTTTTCGTTATATAGAAAAAAAAACCTCCTTATACATTTTATTTTTTAAAAATGACTTTTTTTGCTCGAATTTTTGTATTTGTTGATGGTCTATTTTTTTGAATCAAAAGATCTCAGCATATTAATATCCTGCAAGGACTACACGGAGAGTCTTGACGTAATTAATAAAATTACTATTATGTGATTAGAAAATTTTAAATTTGAATTGTGAAAACAGTAACTCACGAATATGTAGAATAAAATTATGCACAACTATTATTATCATTAAGGGTCCCCTAAAACGATCTAATTATTTGTCATTTTCCTAATGTGGTTAATTTGTGGTTCTCCTTCTTTGCAACCTTAACAACTTTAAACCTCTACTTGTTTGGTGTCTTTCTCTATTTTTTTTTCTGTCATTTCGAAGTGACCCTAGAAAGAAAGAGTTAATGGCGGAATTAGAATATTTATTAATATAATTATAAATATAAAATAAATTAAATGCATAAAAAAATTTAATGCTTATTATATATACCTAAAAGAATAATTTTTATTTATATATAATATAAATTTTTAACGAAGAATATTCAGATAAACACCTTGTCATGAAATTGTCGTGTCCCTGAAAAGAGTTATCAGCATCTTTATTCAATGGTAGCCAGCAAATATCATTTAATAAATCTTAAATACTAGGCATAAAATTAAACTGTTTAACAAAATAGTTGGCTTTCATCCTTCTGGCTTTCTTAGATGCAGAGTTATTAATACTACTTTCTATAGTTAAAATTATTATGATATATCCTTTCCCTGCCAAACTTAATCTTTTCTCGAAGGAAAAAAAAAATCACAATTATGTCTCTAAATACTTTGTTCAATCAATTTACAAAAAATATATAAAATAGATAGTTTGTATATATATAATTTTTATAATTTATACTAAATATACAAATATTATACATACTTATACATAATATATAAATCGATAATATATATTCTCCATATTTTAGTATAGACTAGAGGTGACAAATAGGTGGATTTGATTGGATTTGGATGAACTGCATATGGATTGAGCTAAAATGGATGGGATCACAATCCATCCCTATAAAATATGAGTAAATATAGATTTAGTCTAATATGATTTGGGTAAAAATGGTTTCAATCCACTTTATTCCCTTGAAGCCCAAAAAAGATTAAATCAAAGTTAGATAGTTAATGTTCACTCTCTATCACCCCAACCCTACTCCCAAATAATTATTTTTTCATAATTTTTTATTTTATTTTTTCTACTTTCATACACTATAATCCACCACTCCCACCCCACCCCCAACCCTCATCCCCACCCTACCCGCGCCTTCATCACCCATAAATTTTAAATTAGAAAATATCAAGAAATATTTGCCCACTCTACTCGCTCCTCACCCGTCCCCTACACCACACACTATCCCAATTAAGAAAAAATCATCTCCAAGACCCACCGAACCCTCTACCTCCAAATACTTTTTTAAAAAAATTAAAAAAGAAAGTTAAATTTTTTCACCACCCCAATCTCTATTTCCATCATAACCCCCCCCCCTCCATCCAAAAAAATTAAAGAAAGATAAAAGAAAGCGTTAAATTTTTTCACCCTACCCACCCACACTCCCAAATTTTTTCTAAAGAAAAATTTAAAAAATAAAACAAAAGTTAATTTTTTTAACCCCCATTCTCGCTTCCAAATTTTTTTCCAATGAAAAAATAAAAAAAATAATGTTTTTTCTCCCTACACCCACCTCCCACCTCGTAACCTCAATTTTTTATAAAGTAAAATTTAATTAAAAAAAAATTCATCCCACCTCCACCAGACGTCCCCCACCGCGGGGCTATATGGGCCTCTTCTCGAATTCATTGCGGACCTACTTGTATGATTTTTTGGAATGTTGCGCCGGAGCCTCCTGCAGCGCCAGAATTCGTGGGCTAACATCCATAGAAAACTGTCGAAATCGTCTATTTCCTGTTTCTTGACCAATAAAATCCCACCAGGCATCCCCCGTCGCCGCTGGGCCACCTGGGCCTCTTCCTGGACTTGTTTCAAACTAACTCGTATGACTTTTTAGGAATTTTGCGCTGGAGCCCCCTGCAGCGCCAAAATTCGTGGGCTAACACTCACAGAAAACTGTCAAAATCATTTGTTTCCTCTTTCTTGGCCAATAAAATCCCACAAGGCGTCCCCCATCGCCGTAGGCCATCTGGGCCTCTTCCCGGACTCATTACGGATCCATTCATATGATTTTTCGGGAATGTTGCGCCGGAGCCCCCTGCAGCACCAGAATCCGTGAGCTAACGCCCACAGAAAATTACAAAAATCGCCTATTTCCTATTTTTTGGCCCATAAAATTCCACCAGGCATCCCCTACCACCGCCAGGCTACCTGGACCTATTTTCGGGCTTGTTGCTAACCCAGTCGTATGATTTTTCGGGAATATTACGCTGTAGCCCCCTGCAGCGCCATAATCCATAGCCAACATCCATAGAAAAATTGTCAAAATCTCCTGTTTCCTATTCCTTGGCCCATAAAATTTCACCAGGCATTAACCGTCACCGCCGGGCCACCTGGACCTTTTCCCTAGCTCGTTGCAGACCCACTTGTATGATTTTAAGGAATGTTACGCTGGAGCCCCCTGCAGCGCCAGAATCCATAGGTTAACACCAATTAAAAACTACCGAAATCGCCTGTTTCCTGTTCCTTGGACCATAAAATCCTACCAGGCAATTCCCGCCGCCGCTGACCTCTTTTCGGGCTCGTTGTAGACCCACTCATATGATTCTTTGAGAATGTTACGCCGGAGTCCCCTGCAGCTCTAGATCCATGGGCTAACACCCTAAAAAAACTGCCAAAGTCGCTTGTTTCCTGATACTTGGCCTATAAAATCCCACGAGGCGTCTCCCGCCACCGCCGGACCACTTAGGCCTCTTTCCGGGCTCGTTGCAAATCCACTCATATGATTTTTTGGGAACGTTACGCCGGAGCCTCCTGCAGCGCCAGAATTCGTGAACTAACACCCACAGAAAACTACCAAAATTGCTTATTTCTTGTTCTTTGGCCCATAAAATCCCACCATGCGTCCTCGGCCGCCGGTGGACCATTTGACGGGCTCGTTTTAGACCTACTCGTATATTTTTTGGGAATATTTTATCAGAGCCCCTTGTAGCGCTAAAATCCATGGGCTAACATCCACAGAAACTGCCGAAATCGTCTATTTCTTGTTTCTTGGCCCATAAAATCCTAACAGGCGTTCCCCGCCGCCGCCGAGCCACCTGGGCCTCTTTCCTGGCTCATTGCGATCACACTCACATGATTTTTCAAGAATGTTGCGCGGGAGCCCGATGCAGCGCCAGAATTCGTGGGCTAAAACCCACAAAAAACTGCCGAAATCCCATATTTTTCTATTCTTCGGTGCATAAAATCCTACCAGGCATACCCCGCTGCCGTTGGGCCACCTGGGCCTCTTCCCGGGCACTTGTATGATTTTTTGACAATGTTGAGCCGGAGTCCCCTACAGTGCCAGAATCCGTGGGATAACACCTACAAAAAACTGCCAAAATCGTTTGTTTCCTGTTCATTGGCCAATAAAATTCTACAAGGCGTCCCCCACCACCGTCGAGTCACCTGGGCCTCTTCTCGGGCTCGTTATGGACCTACTCGTATGATTTTTTGGGAATGTTGCGCCGAAGCGCCTGCAACGCCAGAATTAGTGGGCGTTACCCATAGAAACTACCAAAATCACCTGTTTTTTATTCTTTGGCCTATAAAATCCCACCAGGCGTCTCCTGCCGAGCCACTTGGGCTTCCTCCCAGGCTCGTTGCGGACTCGCTCGTGTGATTTTTGAGAAATATTGCACTAGAGCCCCTTGCAGCGTCAGAATATGTGGGCTAAAAATCCAAAGAAAACATCTAAAATCCCTTATTTCCTCTTCCTTGGTATCTAAAATCCCACCAAGCGTCCCCCTGTGTCGCCGTGCCACCTGTGCCTCTTCGCAGGCTTATTGTAGACCCACTCATATGGTTTTTCGAGAATGTTGCGCTGCAGCCCCCTGCAGCGTCAGAATCCATTGGCTAACATTCGCAGAAAACTGCTGAAATCGTCTGTTTCCTGTTCCTTGGCCCATAAAATCCCATCAGGCATCCCCCGCCATCGTCGAGCCACCTAGGCCTCTTTGTGGGCTCGCTATAAACCCATTCGTATAATTTTTTGGGAATATTGTGCTGGAGCCCCCTGCAGTGCCAGAATCCGTAGGCTAACACCCACAGAAAAATGCCGAAATCACATATTTCTTATTCCTTGGCCCATAAAATCCCACCAGGCGTCCCCTGGCGCCGCTGGGCCACCTGGGCCTCTTCTCATGATCATTGCAGACCCACTCGTTTAATTTTTCGAGAATGTTATGCTGGAGCCCCCTGTAGCACCAGAATCCGTGGGCTAACACCCAAAAAAAACTGTCGAAATCGCCTGTTTTCTATTCCTTGACCCATAAAATTCTACCAGGCATCCCCCACCGCCACTGGGCCTCTTCTCGGGCTCGTTGTATACCCATTCATATGATTTTTTTGTGAATGTTGCACCGGAGCCCCCTACAACGCCAGAATTCGTGGGCTAATATCCGTAGAAAATTACCAAAATCGCCTGTTTCTTGTTCCTTGGCCCATAAAATCCTATTAGGCGTCCCCTGCCACCGTCGGACCACCTGGGCCTCTTTCTGGGCTCGTTACAGACCCACTCATATGATTTTTCGGGAATATTGCATTGGAGCCCCCTACAACGCCTGAATCCATGGGCTAAAACCCATAGAAAAATGCCAAAATCCCCTATTTCTTATTTCTTAACCCATAAAATCCCCACCAGGCGTCCTCATCGTCGCCCGGCCACCTGGCCTCTTGTCGGGATTGTTGCGGACTCACTCGTTCGATTTTTTGGGAATGTTATGCCAGAGTCCTCTGTAGCGCCAGAATCCGTGGGCTAACACCCAAAGAAAATTGCCAAAATCGCCCGTTTCCTGTTCCTTTGTCCATAAAATCCTACCAGGCATCTCCCGTCGTCGCCGGGCTATGTGTGTCTCTTTCCAGGCTTATTGCAGACCCACTCGTATGATTTTTTAGGAATGTTGTGTCGAAGCCCCCTGCAGCACAAGAATCCCTGGGCTAACACCCAAAGAAAATTGTCGAAATCGCCTGCTCGCTTTTTCTTGGCCAATAAAATTCTACCAGGCGTCCCCCGCCGCCACTTGGTCATCTAGGCCTCTTCCCAGGTTCATTGCGGATCCACTCATATGATTTTTTGGGAATATTACATTGGATCCCCTTGCAGTGCCAGAATCTATGGGCTAATACCCACATAAAATTATCAAAATCGCTTATTTTCTGTTCATTAGCCCAAAAAATCCTATTAGGCGTCCCCCGCACTGCAAGACCACCTGAGCCTCTTCCCAGGCTCGTTGCAGATCCATTCATATGACTTTTTGGGAATGTTGCGCCGTAGCCCTCTGCAGCACCAGAATCCGTGTGCTAATACCTACAGAAAATTACTGAAATTGTCTGTTCCCTTTTCCTTAGCCCATAAAATCCTACTAGGCGTCTTCCCCCTAACCCCCCGCCGTCGTGCCAACTGGACCTCTTTCCGGGCTCGTTACAGACCCACACGTATGATTTTTTGAGAATGTTCTGCGGGAGCCCCTTGCAACGCCACAATCTATGCGCTTACACATAAAACTATGGAATTTGCCTATTTCATATTCGTTGGCCCATAAAATCCCACCCAGTATCCCCCGCTGTCACCGGGTCACCTGGGCCTCTTCCTGGACTCTTGTGGACCTACTCGTATGATTTTTTTGGAATGTTGCGCCAGAGACCCCTGCCGTGTCCGTGGGCTAATACCCACAGAAAATTTCTGAAATAGCCTGTTTCCTATTCCATGGCACATAAATTCCCACCAGGTGTCCCCTGCCGCCACCGGGCCACCTGGGCCTTTTCCTGGACTTATTGGGGACCCACTCTTCGTGGGAAGAGATCTAGGTGGCCCGGCGACTACGGGGGGCACCTAGGATTTTATGGGCCAAGGAACTAGAAATAAGCAATTTCAGCAGTTTTCTGTGGGTGTTATCCCACGAATTCTGACTCTGTAGAGGGCTCCGACGCAATATTCCCAAAAGATCATACAAATGGGTTCGCAACGAGCCCGGAAAGTGGCCAAGGTGGCCCGACAGTGGCGAGGACGCCTGGTAGGATTTTATGGGCAAAGGAACAGGAAACAAGTGATTTCGACAGTTTTCTGTGTGTGTTAACCCACAGATTCTGACGCTGTAGGGGCCCCCAGCGTAACGTTCCTGAAAAATTATACTAGTGGGTTTGCAATGAGCCCCGGAAGAGGCCCACATAGCCTGGTGGCAGCGCGGGACGCCTGGTGGGATTTTATGATCCAAGGAACAGAAAACGAACGATTTCGACAGTTTTCTATGTATGTTAGCCCATAGATTTCGGTGCTGTAGAGGGTTCCCAATAACATTACAAAAAAATTATTTGAGTGGTTCCGCAACTAACCCGGGAAGAGGCCCAGGTGGCCCGACGGCCGCGAGAGACGCCTGTTAAGATTTTATAGGACATTGAACAGGAAACAGGTAATTTCAGCAGTTTCCTATGGGTGTTAGCCCACAAATTTCAGTGCTGCAGGGGGCTTCAACACAAATTTCCCAATAATTAGAGGAGTGGGTCCGCAATGAGGTAGAGAAGAGGCCCTGGTGGCCTCGCGGCGGCAGGGGATACCTTGTAGGATTTTATGGGCCAAGGAACAGGAAACATGCAATTTTGACAGTTTTCTGTGGGTGTTAGCCCATTGATTCTTATGTTGCAGGGCGTTCTGGTGCAACATTCCCAAAAAATCATATGAGTGTGTCCGTAACGAGCCCGAAAAGAGGCCCAGGTAGCCTGACGGCGGGTGGGATTTTATGGGCCAAGGAACAAGAAACAGACGATTTCAACAGTTTTCTGTGGGTGTTAGCCCATGAATTTTGACGCTGCAGGGGGCTTCGATAATATTTCCAAAAAATCATACGAATGGATCTGCAACGAGACAGGAAAGAGACCCAGGTGGCCCGGCAACGTGGGGGACGCCTGGTAGGATTTTATGGGCCAAGGAAGAGGAAACAAGCGATTTTGACAGTTTTTCTGTGGGTATTAGCCCACAGATTTTGGCGCTGTAGGGTGATTCGACGTAATATTCCCAAAAAATCATACGAGTGGGTCTACAATGAGCCCGGGAAGAGGCCAGGTGGCTCGACAATGGTGGGGGACGCCTGGTACGATTTTATGGGCCAAGGAACAGGAAACAAATAATTTTGACAGTTTTCTATGGGTGTTAGCATATGGATTCTGGTGCTGCAGGGTGCTCCAGCGCAATATTCCCTAAAAATCATACGAGTGGGTCCGTAACAAGCCCGGGGAGAGGCCCAAGTGGCCCGACGACGGCGGGGGACGCCTTGTAGGATTTTATAGGACAAGGAACAGGAAACAAACTACTTTGGTAGTTTTCTGTGGGTGTTAGCCTATGGATTCTGGCACTGCAGAGGGCTCCGGCGCAACAATCCCAAAACATCATACGAGTGGGTCCGCAACAAGCCCGAAAAGAGGCCCAGGTGGCTCGGCGGTGGCGGAGGACGCTGGTGGGATTTTATAGGCCAAAGAATAGGAAACAAATGATTTTGGTTGTTTTTTGTGGGTTTTAGCCCACAGATTCTGGCGCTGCAGGGGGCTCCGATGCAATATTCTTGAAAATTTATACGAGTGGGTCCACAAAAAGCCCCGAAAGAGGCCCACGTGGCTCGGTGGCGACGGGGGACACCAAGTGATATTTTATGGGCGAAGAAATCGGAAACAAACGATT